>CAVMBN010000167.1:0-43754 GCA_963678705.1 Panorpa germanica
GTTAATGTTATTTGACTTACTTGATAGTGAGCAGCAACCTTTTGTTTTCCGTATATTTGTAGTGTTTATATGAGGTCTTCCTTATATAGGTCTACAGATTTCTTGAATTTCTTAACCAGTTGATGTTTTAGCACTCACACTAACCTAATTATTATCAATTTCTTTGTCTATCGCACTTATTATTGTTTTATCTCAAAAACGATAAAGTTACAGTTTTAAGGTTATTTTCATAAGACCGCGTGTACGCCTCATATATATATTTAGTTATATTTTTTAACACTGGTTTCTAACTGTCAAACATTTTTAAAAACACTTATTTTAGACTAAATTAGCACAATATTAAAATAAACTTAAATACATTTCGTTAGAAGAAGTATTTATATAATATATTTATTTTTTTTCCGTAATTAATTTCTCACATTTAATCACTTTTTTTCACCTAAAGTAGCAGGAGCCGATTGAACACACACACAGTAGATAGGTACCACTTGTGTTGCAAATCAAAATTACCGTCTTTGTTAACCAATATGTAGTTCTTTCTTTTTCTGTTAAGTCCCATCTATTTTGCCAAAGGCAAGGATAATCATCTTTGTTTTACTTGAAGATATATCCATTTTGTGTAGCTTCAAGAATTCACACATTTTATATATAGAAGCTAAAGAACGGCTTACTAGTTGTTTTCTACTATTTGCACCGACTAGGATCACTTTATCATTCGGCAAAACATACGTTTACACAATCTTTCGAGTGATAAACACAGTCCTCGTCAAATACCATGTTCCAGAGTTGAGGACAACCATTAGATAGTTGCCTCTTTTCATGGAACGGTAATCGGTTTGTAAAATTAATGTTTAACAATGAATATAGTTCTAAATAGTGCAGTTGACGTTCCTAGAGATTTTTGCCGGCCTAATTCTTTGAAGGGCACTTAGCCACCAGACATTATTAAAGGCACCATGGAATTTCTATAAATTCTGTATAGTATTATAATATGCGACAAGTTATGTTTTTTTTTGCGTTATCTTGGTATAGTGTGATTGTTCATGAACAATCAGTCACAATTTTAAGAAAACCATATATATTGTTTACTTATAACAATTAATACACTCTCTTTATTATTTGAAATTAGCTTTTATACGAGTATAAACTAATTGTTATGTATTAATATTATTTATAGTTAAAGTTGTTTGACTTACTTGATAGTGAGCAGCACCCTTTTGTTTTCCGTATATTTGTAGTGTTTATATGAGGTCTTCCTTATATAGGTCTACAGATTTTTTGAATTTCTTAACCAGTTTATGTTTTAGCACTCACACTAACCTAATTATTATTAATTTCTTTGTCTATCGCACTTATTATTGTTTTATCTTAAAAACGACAAAGTTACAGTTTTGAGGTTATTTTCATAAGACCGCGTGTACGCCTTATATATATATTTAGTTATATTTTTTAACACTGGTTTCTAACTGTCAAACATTTTAAAAACACTTATTTTAGAGTAAATTAGCACAATATTAAAATAAACTTAAATACATTTCGTTAGAAGAAGTATTTATATAATATATTTAATTTTTTTCCGTAATTAGTTTCTCACTTTTAATCACTTTTTTCACCTAAAGTAGCAGGAGCCGATCGAACACACACACAGTAGATAGGTACCACTTGTGTAGCAAAGCAAAATTAACGTCTTTGTTAACCAATATGTAGTTCTTCCTTTATCTGTTAAGTCCCATCTGTCTTGACAAAGGCAAGGATCATCATCTTTGTTTTACTTGAAGATATAGCCATTTTGTGTAGCTTCAAGAAACTACACATTTTATCTATAGAAGCTAAAGAACGGCTTTCTAGTTGTTTTCCACTATTTGCACGGACAAGGATCACTTTATCATTCGGCAAAAACATACGTTTACACAACGTTTCGAGTGAGAAACGCAGTCCTTGTCGAATACCATGTTCCAGAGTTGAGGACAACCATTAGATAGTTGCCTCTTTTCAAGGAACGGTATCGGTTTGTAAAATTAATGTTTAACAATGAATATAGTTTTTCATAGTGCAGTAGACGTTCCTAGAGATTTTTGCCGGCCTAATTCTTCGAAGGGCACTTGGCCACCAGACATTATTAAAGGCACCCTGGAATTTCTATAAATTCTATATAGTATTATAATATGCGACAAGTTATGTTTTTTTTTTGCGTTATCTTGGTATAGTGTGATTGTTCATGAACAATCAGTCACAATTTTCAAGAAAACCATATATATTGTTTACTTATAACAATTAATACACTCTTTTTATTATTTAAAACTCGCTTTTATACGAGTATAAACTAATTGTTATGTATTAATATTATTTATAGTTAATGTTATTTGACTTACTTGATAGTGAGCAGCAACCTTTTGTTTTCCGTATATTTGTAGTGTTTATATGAGGTCTTCCTTTTAAAGGTATACAGATTTCTTGAATTTCTTAACCAGTTGATGTTTTAGCACTCACACTAACCTAATTATTATCAATTTCTTTGTCTATCGCACTTATTATTGTTTTATCTCAAAAACGACAAAGTTACAGTTTTGAGGTTATTTTCATAAGACTGCGTGTACGCCTCATATATAAATTTAGTTATATTTTTTAACACTGGTTTCTAACTGTCAAACATTTTAAAAACACTTATTTTAGAGTAAATTAGCACAATATTAAAATAAACTTAAATACATTTCGTTAGAAGAAGTATTTATATAATATATTTAATTTTCTTCCGTAATTAATTTCTCACTTTTAATCACTTTTTTCAGCTTCAAGAAACTACACATTTTATCTATAGAAGCTAAAGAACTGCTTTCTAGTTGTTTTCTACTATTTGCACCGACAAGGATCACTTTATCATTTGGCAAAACATACGTTTACACAACCTTTCGAGTGAGAAACACAGTCCTCGTTGAATACCATGTTTCAGAGTTGAGGACAATTATTAGATAGTTGCCTCTTTTCCTGGAACGGTAATCGGTTTGTAAAATTAATGTTTAACAATGAATATAGTTCTCCATAGTGCAGTAGACAATCCTAGAGATTTTTGCCGGCCTACTTCTTCGAAGGGCACTTGGCCACCAGACATTATTAAAGGCACCCTAGCATTTCTATAAATTCTATATAGTATTATAATATGCGACAAGTTATGTTCTTTTTTTGCGTTATCTTGGTATAGTGTGATTGTTCATGAACAATCAGTCACAATTTTCAAGAAAACCATATATATTTAACACTGGTTTCTAACTGTCAAACATTTTTAAAAACACTTATTTTAGAGTAAATTAGCACAATATTAAAATAAACTTAAATACATTTCGTTAGAAGAAGTATTTATATAATATATTTAATTTTTTCCGTAATTAGTTTCTCACTTTTTATCGCTTTCTTCACCTAAAGTAGCAGGAGCCGATCGAACACACACACAGTAGATAGGTACCACTTGTGTAGCAAAGCAAAATTAACGTCTTTGTTAACCAATATGTTGTTCTTCCTTTATCTGTTAAGTCCCATCTGTCTTGACAAAGGCAAGGATCATCATCTTTGTTTTACTTGAAGATATAGCCATTTTGTGTAGCTTCAAGAAACTACACATTTTATCTATAGAAGCTAAAGAACGGCTTTCTAGTTGTTTTCCACTATTTGCACTGACAAGGATAACTTTATCATTCGGCAAAACATACGTTTACACAACCTTTCGAGTGAGAAACGCAGTCCTTGTCGAATACCATGTTCCAGAGTTGAGGATTAGATAGTTGCCTCTTTTCATGGAACGGTAATCGGTTTGTAAAATTAATGTTTAACAATGAATATAGTTTTTCATAGTGCAGTAGACGTTCCTAGAGATTTTTGCCGGCCTAATTCTTCGAAGGGCACTTGGCCACCAGACATTATTAAAGGCACCCTGGAATTTCTATAAATTCTATATAGTATTATAATATGCGACAAGTTATGTTTTTTTTTTGCGTTATCTTGGTATAGTGTGATTGTTCATGAACAATCAGTCACAATTTTCAAGAAAACCATATATATTGTTTACTTATAACAATTAATACACTCTCTTTATTATTTAAAACTCGCTTTTATACGAGTATAAACTAATTGTTATGTATTAATATTATTTATAGTTATTGTTATTTGACTTACTTGATAGTGAGCAGCAACCTTTTGTTTTCCGTATATTTGTAGTGTTTATATGAGGTCTTCCTTCTAAAGGTATACAGATTTCTTGAATTTCTTAACCAGTTGATGTTTTAGCACTCACACTAACCTAATTATTATCAATTTCTTTGTCTATCGCACTTATTATTGTTTTATCTCAAAAACGACAAAGTGACAGTTTTAAGGTTATTTTCATAAGACCGCGTGTACGCCTCATATATAAATTTAGTTATATTTTTTAACACTGGTTTCTAACTGTCAAACATTTTTAAAAACACTTATTTTAGAGTAAATTAGCACAATATTAAAATAAACTTAAATACATTTCGTTAGAAGAAGTATTTATATAATATATTTAATTTTCTTCCGTAATTAATTTCTCACTTTTAATCACTTTTTTCAGCTTCAAGAAACTACACATTTTATCTATAGAAGCTAAAGAACGGCTTTCTAGTTGTTTTCTACTATTTGCACCGACAAGGATCACTTTATCATTTGGCAAAACATACGTTTACACAACCTTTTGAGTGAGAAACACAGTCCTCGTCGAATACCATGTTTCAGAGTTGAGGACAACCATTAGATAGTTGCCTCTTTTCCTGGAACGGTAATCGGTTTGTAAAATTAATGTTTAACAATGAATATAGTTCTCCATAGTGCAGTAGACGTTCCTAGAGATTTTTGCCAGCCTAATTCTTCGAAGGGCACTTGGCCACCAGACTTAATTAAAGTCACCCTGGAATTTCTATAAATTCTATATAGTATTATAATATGCGACAAGTTATGTTTTTTTTTGCGTTATCTTGGTATAGTGTGATTGTTCATGAACAATCAGTCACAATTTTCAAGAAAACCATATATATTGTTTACTTATAACAATTAATACACTCTCTTTATTATTTGAAATTAGCTTTTATACGAGTATAAACTAATTGTTATGTATTAATATTATTTATAGTTAAAGTTGTTTGACTTACTTGATAGTGAGCAGCACCCTTTTGTTTTCCGTATATTTGTAGTGTTTATATGAGGTCTTCCTTATATAGGTCTACAGATTTCTTGAATTTCTTAACCAGTTTATGTTTTAGCACTCACACTAACCTAATTATTATCAATTTCTTTGTCTATCGCACTTATTATTGTTTTATCTTAAAAACGACAAAGTTACAGTTTTGAGGTTATTTTCATAAGACCGCGTGTACGCCTTATATATATATTTAGTTATATTTTTAACACTGGTTTCTAACTGTCAAACATTTTTAAAAAAACTTATTTTAGAGTAAATTAGCACAATATTAAAATAAACTTAAATACATTTCGTTAGAAGAAGTATTTATATAATATATTTAATTTTTTTCCGTAATTAGTTTCTCACTTTTAATCACTTTTATCACCTAAAGTAGCAGGAGCCGATCGAACACACACACAGTAGATAGGTACCACTTGTGTAGCAAAGCAAAATTAACGTCTTTGTTAACCAATATGTAGTTCTTCCTTTATCTGTTAAGTCCCATCTGTCTTGACAAAGGCAAGGATCATCATCTTTGTTTTACTTGAAGATATAGCCATTTTGTGTAGCTTCAAGAAACTACACATTTTATCTATAGAAGCTAAAGAACGGCTTTCTAGTTGTTTTCCACTATTTGCACGGACAAGGATCACTTTATCATTCGGCAAAACATACGTTTACACAACGTTTCGAGTGAGAAACGCAGTCCTTGTCGAATACCATGTTCCAGAGTTGAGGACAACCATTAGATAGTTGCCTCTTTTTAAGGAACGGTAATCGGTTTGTAAAATTAATGTTTAACAATGAATATAGTTTTTCATAGTACAGTAGACGTTCCTAGAGATTTTTGCCGGCCTAATTCTTCGAAGGGCACTTGGCCACCAGACATTATTAAAGGCACCCTGGAATTTCTATAAATTCTACATAGTATTATAATATGCGACAAGTTATGTTTTTTTTTGCGTTATCTTGGTATAGTGTGATTGTTCATGAACAATCCGTCACAATTTTCAAGAAAACCATATATATTGTTTACTTATAACAATTAATACACTCTCTTTATTATTTAAAACTCGCTTTTATACGAGTATAAACTAATTGTTATGTATTAATATTATTTATAGTTAATGTTATTTGACTTACTTGATAGTGAGCAGCAACCTTTTGTTTTCCGTATATTTGTAGTGTTTATATGAGGTTTTCCTTCTAAAGGTATACAGATTTCTTGAATTTCTTAACCAGTTGATGTTTTAGCACTCACACTAACCTAATTATTATCAATTTCTTTGTCTATCGCACTTATTATTGTTTTATCTCAAAAACGACAAAGTTACAGTTTTGAGGTTATTTTCATAAGACCGCGTGTACGCCTCATATATAAATTTAGTTATATTTTTTAAGACTGGTTCCTAACTGTCAAACATTTTTAAAAACACTTATTTTAGAGTAAATTAGCACAATATTAAAATAAACTTAAATACATTTCGTTAGAAGAAGTATTTATATAATATATTTAATTTTCTTTCGTAATTAATTTCTCACTTTTAATCACTTTTTTCAGCTTCAAGAAACTACACATTTTATCTATAGAAGCTAAAGAACGGCTTTCTAGTTGTTTTCTACTATTTGCACCGACAAGGATCACTTTATCATTTGGCAAAACATACGTTTACACAACCTTTCGAGTGAGAAACACAGTCCTCGTTGAATACCATGTTTCAGAGTTGAGGACAATTATTAGATAGTTGCCTCTTTTCCTGGAACGGTAATCGGTTTGTAAAATTAATGTTTAACAATGAATATAGTTCTCCATAGTGCAGTAGACGATCCTAGAGATTTTTGCCGGCCTAATTCTTCGAAGGGCACTTGGCCACCAGACATTATTAAAGGCACCCTAGCATTTCTATAAATTCTATATAGTATTATAATATGCGACAAGTTATGTTCTTTTTTTGCGTTATCTTGGTATAGTGTGATTGTTCATGAACAATTAGTCACAATTTTCAAGAAAACCATATATATTGTTTACTTATAACAATTAATACAATCTCTTTATTATTTAAAACTCGCTTTTATACTAGTATAAACTAATTGTTATGTATTAATACTATTTATAGTTAATGTTATTTGACTTACTTGATAGTGAGCAGCAACCTTTTGTTTTCCGTATATTTGTAGTGTTTATATGAGGTCTTCCTTATATAGGTCTACAGATTTCTTGAATTTCTTAACCAGTTTATGTTTTAGCACTCACACTAACCTAATTATTATCAATTTCTTTGTCTATCGCACTTATTATTGTTTTATCTTAAAAACGACAAAGTTACAGTTTTGAGGTTATTTTCATAAGACCGCGTGTACGCCTTATATATATATTTAGTTATATTTTTTAACACTGGTTTCTAACTGTCAAACATTTTTAAAAACACTTATTTTAGAGTAAATTAGCACAATATTAAAATAAACTTAAATACATTTCGTTAGAAGAAGTATTTATATAATATATTTAATTTTTTTCCGTAATTAGTTTCTCACTTTTTATCACTTTTTTCACCTAAAGTAGCAGGAGCCGATCGAACACACACACAGTAGATAGGTACCACTTGTGTAGCAAAGCAAAATTAACGTCTTTGTTAACCAATATGTAGTTCTTCCTTTATCTGTTAAGTCCCATCTGTCTTGACAAAGGCAAGGATCATCATCTTTGTTTTACTTGAAGATATAGCCATTTGTGTAGCTTCAAGAAACTACACATTTTATCTATAGAAGCTAACAAACGGCTTTCTAGTTGTTTTCCACAATTTGCACTGACAAGGATAACTTTATCATTCGGCAAAACATACGTTTACACAACCTTTCGAGTGAGAAACGCAGTCCTTGTCGAATACCATGTTCCAGAGTTGAGGATTAGATAGTTGCCTCTTTTCATGGAACGGTAATCGGTTTGTAAAATTAATGTTTAACAATGAATATAGTTTTTCATAGTGCAGTAGACGTTCCTAGAGATTTTTGCCGGCCTAATTCTTCGAAGGGCACTTGGCCACCAGACATTATTAAAGGCACCCTGGAATTTCTATAAATTCTATATAGTATTATAATATGCGACAAGTTATGTTTTTTTTTTGCGTTATCTTGGTATAGTGTGATTGTTCATGAACAATCAGTCACAATTTTCAAGAAAACCATATATATTGTTTACTTATAACAATTAATACACTCTCTTTATTATTTAAAACTCGCTTTTATACGAGTATAAACTAATTGTTATGTATTAATATTATTTATAGTTAATGTTATTTGACTTACTTGATAGTGAGCAGCAACCTTTTGTTTTCCGTATATTTGTAGTGTTTATATGAGGTCTTCCTTCTATAGGTATACAGATTTCTTGAATTTCTTAACCAGTTGATGTTTTAGCACTCACTCTAACCTAATTATTATCAATTTCTTTGTCTATCGCACTTATTATTGTTTTATCTCAAAAACGACAAAGTTACAGTTTTGAGGTTATTTTCATAAGACCGCGTGTACGCCTCATATATAAATTTAGTTATATTTTTTAACACTGATTTCTAACTGTCAAACATTTTTAAAAACACTTATTTTAGAGTAAATTAGCACAATATTAAAATAAACTTAAATACATTTCGTTAGAAGAAGTATTTATATAATATATTTAATTTTCTTCCGTAATTAATTTCTCACTTTTAATCACTATTTTCAGCTTCAAGAAACTACACATTTTATCTATAGAAGCTAAAGAACGGCTTTCTAGTTGTTTTCTACTATTTGCACCGACAAGGATCACTTTATCATTTGGCAAAACATACGTTTACACAACCTTTCGAGTGAGAAACACAGTCCTGTCGAATACCATGTTTCAGAGTTGAGGACAACAATTAGATAGTTGCCTCTTTTCCTGGAACGGTAATCGGTTTGTAAAATTAATGTTTAACAATGAATATAGTTCTCCATAGTGCAGTAGACGATCCTAGAGATTTTTGCCGGCCTAATTCTTTGAAGGGCACTTGGCCACCAGACATTATTAAAGGCACCCTAGCATTTCTATAAATTCTATATAGTATTATAATATGCGACAAGTTATGTTCTTTTTTTGCGTTATCTTGGTATAGTGTGATTGTTCATGAACAATCAGTCACAATTTTTAAGAAAACCATATATATTGTTTACTTATAACAATTAATACAATCTCTTTATTATTTGAAACTCGCTTTTATACTAGTATAAACTAATTGTTATGTATTAATACTATTTATAGTTAATGTTATTTGACTTACTTGATAGTGAGCAGCAACCTTTTGTTTTCCGTATATTTGTAGTGTTTATATGAGGTCTTCCTTATATAGGTCTACAGATTTCTTGAATTTCTTAACCAGTTGATGTTTTAGCACTCACACTAACCTAATTATTATCAATTTCTTTGTCTATCGCACTAATTATTGTTTTATCTCAAAAACGATAAAGTTACAGTTTTAAGGTTATTTTCATAAGACCGCGTGTACGCCTCATATATATATTTAGTTATATTTTTTAACACTGGTTTCTAACTGTCAAACATTTTTAAAAACACTTATTTTAGACTAAATTAGCACAATATTAAAATAAACTTAAATACATTTCGTTAGAAGAAGTATTTATATAATATATTTATTTTTTTTCCGTAATTAATTTCTCACTTTTAATTACTTTTTTCACCTAAAGTAGCAGGAGCCGATTGAACACACACACAGTAGATAGGTACCACTTGTGTTGCAAATCAAAATTACCGTCTTTGTTAACCAATATGTAGTTCTTCCTTTTTCTGTTAAGTCCCATCTATTTTGCCAAAGGCAAGGATAATCATCTTTGTTTTACTTGAAGATATATCCATTTTGTGTAGCTTCAAGAATCCACACATTTTATATATAGAAGCTAAAGAACGGCTTACTAGTTGTTTTCTACTATTTGCACCGACTAGGATCACTTTATCATTCGGCAAAACATACGTTTACACAATCTTTCGAGTGATAAACACAGTCCTCGTCAAATACCATGTTCCAGAGTTGAGGACAACCATTAGATAGTTGCCTCTTTTCATGGAACGGTAATCGGTTTGTAAAATTAATGTTTAACAATGAATATAGTTCTAAATAGTGCAGTTGACGTTCCTAGAGATTTTTGCCGGCCTAATTCTTTGAAGGGCACTTAGCCACCAGACATTATTAAAGGCACCATGGAATTTCTATAAATTCTGTATAGTATTATAATATGCGACAAGTTATGTTTTTTTTTGCGTTATCTTGGTATAGTGTGATTGTTCATGAACAATCAGTCACAATTTTCAAGAAAACCATATATATTGTTTACTTATAACAATTAATACACTCTCTTTATTATTTGAAATTAGCTTTTATACGAGTATAAACTAATTGTTATGTATTAATATTATTTATAGTTAAAGTTGTTTGACTTACTTGATAGTGAGCAGCACCCTTTTGTTTTCCGTATATTTGTAGTGTTTATATGAGGTCTTCCTTATATAGGTCTACAGATTTTTGAATTTTTAACCAGTTTATGTTTTAGCACTCACACTAACCTAATTATTATCAATTTCTTTGTCTATCGCACTTATTATTGTTTTATTTTAAAAACGACAAAGTTACAGTTTTGAGGTTATTTTCATAAGACCGCGTGTACGCCTTATATATATATTTAGTTATATCTTTTAACACTGGTTTCTAACTGTCAAACATTTTTAAAAACACTTATTTTAGAGTAAATTAGCACAATATTAAAATAAACTTAAATACATTTTGTTAGAAGAAGTATTTATATAATATATTTAATTTTTTTCCGTAATTAGTTTCTCACTTTTAATCACTTTTTTCACCTAAAGTAGCAGGAGCCGATCGAACACACACACAGTAGATAGGTACCACTTGTGTAGCAAAGCAAAATTAACGTCTTTGTTAACCAATATGTAGTTCTTCCTTTATCTGTTAAGTCCCATCTGTCTTGACAAAGGCAAGGATCATCATCTTTGTTTTACTTGAAGATATAGTCATTTTGTGTAGCTTCAAGAAACTACACATTTTATCTATAGAAGCTAAAGAACGGCTTTCTAGTTGTTTTCCACTATTTGCACGGACAAGGATCACTTTATCATTCGGCAAAACATACGTTTACACAACGTTTCGAGTGAGAAACGCAGTCCTTGTCGAATACCATGTTCCAGAGTTGAGGACAACCATTAGATAGTTGCCTCTTTTCAAGGAACGGTAATCGGTTTGTAAAATTATTGTTTAACAATGAATATAGTTTTTCATAGTGCAGTAGACGTTCCTAGAGATTTTTGCCGGCCTAATTCTTCGAAGGGCACTTGGCCACCAGACATTATTACAGGCACCCTGGAATTTCTATAAATTCTATATAGTATTATAATATGCGACAAGTTATGTTTTTTTTTTGCGTTATCTTGGTATAGTGTGATTGTTCATGAACAATCAGTCACAATTTTCAAGAAAACCATATATATTGTTTACTTATAACAATTAATACACTCTCTTTATTATTTAAAACTCGCTTTTATACGAGTATAAACTAATTGTTATGTATTAATATTATTTATAGTTAATGTTATTTGACTTACTTGATAGTGAGCAGCAACCTTTTGTTTTCCGTATATTTGTAGTGTTTATATGAGGTCTTCCTTCTAAAGGTATACAGATTTCTTGAATTTCTTAACCAGTTGATGTTTTAGCACTCACACTTACCTAATTATTATCAATTTCTTTGTCTATCGCACTTATTATTGTTTTATCTCAAAAACGACAAAGTTACAGTTTTGAGGTTATTTTCATTAGACCGCGTGTACGCCTCATATATAAATTTAGTTATATTTTTTAAGACTGGTTCCTAACTGTCAAACATTTTTAAAAACACTTATTTTAGAGTAAATTAGCACAATATTAAAATAAACTTAAATACATTTCATTAGAAGAAGTATTTATATAATATATTTAATTTTCTTCCGTAATTAATTTCTCACTTTCAATCACTTTTTTCAGCTTCAAGAAACTACACATTTTATCTATAGAAGCTAAAGAACGGCTTTCTAGTTGTTTTCTACTATTTGCACCGACAAGGATCACTTTATCATTTGGCAAAACATACGTTTACACAACCTTTCGAGTGAGAAACACAGTCCTCGTTAAATACCATGTTTCAGAGTTGAGGACAATTATTAGATAGTTGCCTCTTTTCCTGGAACGGTAATCGGTTTGTAAAATTAATGTTTAACAATGAATATAGTTCTCCATAGTGCAGTAGACGATCCTAGAGATTTTTGCCGGCCTAATTCTTCGAAGGGCACTTGGCCACCAGACATTATTAAAGGCACCCTAGCATTTCTATAAATTCTATATAGTATTATAATATGCGACAAGTTATGTTCTTTTTTTGCGTTATCTTGGTATAGTGTGATTGTTCATGAACAATCAGTCACAATTTTCAAGAAAACCATATATATTGTTTACTTATAACAATTAATACAATCTCTTTATTATTTGAAACTCGCTTTTATACTAGTATAAACTAATTGTTATGTATTAATACTATTTATAGTTAATGTTATTTGACTTACTTGATAGTGAGCAGCAACCTTTTGTTTTCCGTATATTTGTAGTGTTTATATGAGGTCTTCCTTATATAGGTCTACAGATTTCTTGAATTTCTTAACCAGTTTATGTTTTAGCACTCACACTAACCTAATTATTATTAATTTCTTTGTCTATCGCACTTATTATTGTTTTATCTTAAAAACGACAAAGTTACAGTTTTGAGGTTATTTTCATAAGACCGCGTGTACGCCTTATATATATATTTAGTTATATTTTTTAACACTGGTTTCTAACTGTCAAACATTTTTAAAAACACTTATTTTAGAGTAAATTAGCACAACATTAAAATAAACTTAAATACATTTCGTTAGAAGAAGTATTTATATAATATATTTAATTTTTTTCCGTAATTAGTTTCTCACTTTTTATCACTTTCTTTACCTAAAGTAGCAGGAGCCGATCGAACACACACACAGTAGATAGGTACCACTTGTGTAGCAAAGCAAAATTAACGTCTTTGTTAACCAATATGTAGTTCTTCCTTTATCTGTTAAGTCCCATCTGTCTTGACAAAGGCAAGGATCATCATCTTTGTTTTACTTGAAGATATAGCCATTTTGTGTAGCTTCAAGAAACTACACATTTTATCTATAGAAGCTAAAGAACGGCTTTCTAGTTGTTTTCCACTATTTGCACTGACAAGGATAACTTTATCATTCGGCAAAACATACGTTTACACAACCTTTCGAGTGAGAAACGCAGTCCTTGTCGAATACCATGTTCCAGAGTTGAGGATTAGATAGTTGCCTCTTTTCATGGAACGGTAATCGGTTTGTAAAATTAATGTTTAACAATGAATATAGTTTTTCATAGTGCAGTAGACGTTCCTAGAGATTTTTGCCGGCCTAATTCTTCGAAGGGCACTTGGCCACCAGACATTATTAAAGGCACCCTGGAATTTCTATAAATTCTATATAGTATTATAATATGCGACAAGTTATGTTTTTTTTTTGCGTTATCTTGGTATAGTGTGATTGTTCATGAACAATCAGTCACAATTTTCAAGAAAACCATATATATTGTTTACTTATAACAATTAATACACTCTCTTTATTATTTAAAACTCGCTTTTATACGAGTATAAACTAATTGTTATGTATTAATATTATTTATAGTTAATGTTATTTGACTTACTTGATAGTGAGCAGCAACCTTTTGTTTTCCGTATATTTGTAGTGTTTATATGAGGTCTTCCTTCTAAAGGTATACAGATTTCTTGAATTTCTTAACCAGTTGATGTTTTAGCACTCACACTAACCTAATTATTATCAATTTCTTTGTCTATCGCACTAATTATTGTTTTATCTCAAAAACGACAAAGTTACAGTTTTGAGGTTATTTTCATAAGACCGCGTGTACGCCTCATATATAAATTTAGTTATATTTTTTAACACTGGTTTCTAACTGTCAAACATTTTTAAAAACACTTATTTTAGAGTAAATTAGCACAATATTAGAATAAACTTAAATACATTTCGTTAGAAGAAGTATTTATATAATATATTTAATTTTCTTCCGTAATTAATTTCTCACTTTTAATCACTTTTTTCAGCTTCAAGAAACTACACATTTTATCTATAGAAGCTAAAGAACGGCTTTCTAGTTGTTTTCTACTATTTGCACCGACAAGGATCACTTTATCATTTGGAAAAACATACGTTTACACAACCTTTCGAGTGAGAAACACAGTCCTCGTCGAATACCATGTTTCAGAGTTGAGGACAACCATTAGATAGTTGCCTCTTTTCCTGGAACGGTAATCGGTTTGTAAAATTAATGTTTAACAATGAATATAGTTCTCCATAGTGCAGTAGACGTTCCTAGAGATTTTTGCCAGCCTAATTCTTCGAAGAGCACTTGGCCACCAGACTTAATTAAAGTCACCCTGGAATTTCTATAAATTCTATATAGTATTATAATATGCGACAAGTTATGTTTTTTTTTGCGTTATCTTGGTATAGTGTGATTGTTCATGAACAATCAGTCACAATTTTCAAGAAAACCATATATATTGTTTACTTATAACAATTAATACACTCTCTTTATTATTTGAAATTAGCTTTTATACGAGTATAAACTAATTGTTATGTATTAATATTATTTATAGTTAAAGTTGTTTGACTTACTTGATAGTGAGCAGCACCCTTTTGTTTTCCATATATTTGTAGTGTTTATATGAGGTCTTCCTTATATAGGTCTACAGATTTCTTGAATTTCTTAACCAGTTTATGTTTTAGCACTCACACTAACCTAATTATTATCAATTTCTTTGTCTATCGCACTTATTATTGTTTTATCTTAAAAACGACAAAGTTACAGTTTTGAGGTTATTTTCATAAGACCGCGTGTACGCCTTATATATATATTTAGTTATATTTTTTAACACTGGTTTCTAACTGTCAAACATTTTTAAAAAAACTTATTTTAGAGTAAATTAGCACAATATTAAAATAAACTTAAATACATTTCGTTAGAAGAAGTATTTATATAATATATTTAATTTTTTTCCGTAATTAGTTTCTCACTTTTAATCACTTTTATCACCTAAAGTAGCAGGAGCCGATCGAACACACACACAGTAGATAGGTACCACTTGTGTAGCAAAGCAAAATTAACGTCTTTGTTAACCAATATGTAGTTCTTCCTTTATCTGTTAAGTCCCATCTGTCTTGACAAAGGCAAGGATCATCATCTTTGTTTTACTTGAAGATATAGCCATTTTGTGTAGCTTCAAGAAACTACACATTTTATCTATAGAAGCTAAAGAACGGCTTTCTAGTTGTTTTCCACTATTTGCACGGACAAGGATCACTTTATCATTCGGCAAAACATACGTTTACACAACGTTTCGAGTGAGAAACGCAGTCCTTGTCGAATACCATGTTCCAGAGTTGAGGACAACCATTAGATAGTTGCCTCTTTTCAAGGAACGGTAATCGGTTTGTAAAATTAATGTTTAACAATGAATATAGTTTTTCATAGTGCAGTAGACGTTCCTAGAGATTTTTGCCGGCCTAATTTTTCGAAGGGCACTTGGCCACCAGACATTATTAAAGGCACCCTGGAATTTCTATAAATTCTACATAGTATTATAATATGCGACAAGTTATGTTTTTTTTTTGCGTTATCTTGGTATAGTGTGATTGTTCATGAACAATCAGTCACAATTTTCAAGAAAACCATATATATTGTTTACTTATAACAATTAATACACTCTCTTTATTATTTAAAACTCGCTTTTATACGAGTATAAACTAATTGTTATGTATTAATATTATTTATAGTTAATGTTATTTGACTTACTTGATAGTGAGCAGCAACCTTTTGTTTTCCGTATATTTGTAGTGTTTATATGAGGTCTTCCTTCTAAAGGTATACAGATTTCTTGAATTTCTTAACCAGTTGATGTTTTAGCACTCACACTTACCTAATTATTATCAATTTCTTTGTCTATCGCACTTATTATTGTTTTATCTCAAAAACGACAAAGTTACAGTTTTGAGGTTATTTTCATTAGACCGCGTGTACGCCTCATATATAAATTTAGTTATATTTTTTAAGACTGGTTCCTAACTGTCAAACATTTTTAAAAACACTTATTTTAGAGTAAATTAGCACAATATTAAAATAAACTTAAATACATTTCATTAAAAGAAGTATTTATATAATATATTTAATTTTCTTCCGTAATTAATTTCTCACTTTCAATCACTTTTTTCAGCTTCAAGAAACTACACATTTTATCTATAGAAGCTAAAGAACGGCTTTCTAGTTGTTTTCTACTATTTGCACCGACAAGGATCACTTTATCATTTGGCAAAACATACGTTTACACAACCTTTCGAGTGAGAAACACAGTCCTCGTTGAATACCATGTTTCAGAGTTGAGGACAATTATTAGATAGTTGCCTCTTTTCCTGGAACGGTAATCGGTTTGTAAAATTAATGTTTAACAATGAATATAGTTCTCCATAGTGCAGTAGACGATCCTAGAGATTTTTGCCGGCCTAATTCTTCGAAGGGCACTTGGCCACCAGACATTATTAAAGGCACCCTAGCATTTCTATAAATTCTATATAGTATTATAATATGCGACAAGTTATGTTCTTTTTTTGCGTTATCTTGGTATAGTGTGATTGTTCATGAACAATCAGTCACAATTTTCAAGAAAACCATATATATTGTTTACTTATAACAATTAATACAATCTCTTTATTATTTGAAACTCGCTTTTATACTAGTATAAACTAATTGTTATGTATTAATACTATTTATAGTTAATGTTATTTGACTTACTTGATAGTGAGCAGCAACCTTTTGTTTTCCGTATATTTGTAGTGTTTATATGAGGTCTTCCTTATATAGGTCTACAGATTTCTTGAATTTCTTAACCAGTTTATGTTTTAGCACTCACACTAACCTAATTATTATTAATTTCTTTGTCTATCGCACTTATTATTGTTTTATCTTAAAAACGACAAAGTTACAGTTTTGAGGTTATTTTCATAAGACCGCGTGTACGCCTTATATATATATTTAGTTATATTTTTTAACACTGGTTTCTAACTGTCAAACATTTTTAAAAACACTTATTTTAGAGTAAATTAGCACAATATTAAAATAAACTTAAATACATTTCGTTAGAAGAAGTATTTATATAATATATTTAATTTTTTTCCGTAATTAGTTTCTCACTTTTTATCACTTTCTTCACCTAAAGTAGCAGGAGCCGATCGAACACACACACAGTAGATAGGTACCACTTGTGTAGCAAAGCAAAATTACCGTCTTTGTTAACCAATATGTAGTTCTTCCTTTATCTGTTAAGTCCCATCTGTCTTGACAAAGGCAAGGATCATCATCTTTGTTTTACTTGAAGATATAGCCATTTTGTGTAGCTTCAAGAAACTACACATTTTATCTATAGAAGCTAAAGAACGGCTTTCTAGTTGTTTTCCACTATTTGCACTGACAAGGATAACTTTATCATTCGGCAAAACATACGTTTACACAACCTTTCGAGTGAGAAACGCAGTCCTTGTCGAATACCATGTTCCAGAGTTGAGGATTAGATAGTTGCCTCTTTTCATGGAACGGTAATCGGTTTGTAAAATTAATGTTTAACAATGAATATAGTTTTTCATAGTGCAGTAGACGTTCCTAGAGATTTTTGCCAGCCTAATTCTTTGAAGGGCACTTGGCCACCAGACTTAATTAAAGTCACCCTGGAATTTCTATAAATTCTATATAGTATTATAATATGCGACAAGTTATGTTTTTTTTTGCGTTATCTTGGTATAGTGTGATTGTTCATGAACAATCAGTCACAATTTTCAAGAAAACCATATATATTGTTTACTTATAACAATTAATACACTCTCTTTATTATTTGAAATTAGCTTTTATACGAGTATAAACTAATTGTTATGTATTAATATTATTTATAGTTAAAGTTGTTTGACTTACTTGATAGTGAGCAGCACCCTTTTGTTTTCCATATATTTGTAGTGTTTATATGAGGTCTTCCTTATATAGGTCTACAGATTTCTTGAATTTCTTAACCAGTTTATGTTTTAGCACTCACACTAACCTAATTATTATCAATTTCTTTGTCTATCGCACTTATTATTGTTTTATCTTAAAAACGACAAAGTTACAGTTTTGAGGTTATTTTCATAAGACCGCGTGTACGCCTTATATATATATTTAGTTATATTTTTTAACACTGGTTTCTAACTGTCAAACATTTTTAAAAAAACTTATTTTAGAGTAAATTAGCACAATATTAAAATAAACTTAAATACATTTCGTTAGAAGAAGTATTTATATAATATATTTAATTTTTTTCCGTAATTAGTTTCTCACTTTTAATCACTTTTATCACCTAAAGTAGCAGGAGCCGATCGAACACACACACAGTAGATAGGTACCACTTGTGTAGCAAAGCAAAATTAACGTCTTTGTTAACCAATATGTAGTTCTTCCTTTATCTGTTAAGTCCCATCTGTCTTGACAAAGGCAAGGATCATCATCTTTGTTTTACTTGAAGATATAGCCATTTTGTGTAGCTTCAAGAAACTACACATTTTATCTATAGAAGCTAAAGAACGGCTTTCTAGTTGTTTTCCACTATTTGCACGGACAAGGATCACTTTATCATTCGGCAAAACATACCTTTACACAACGTTTCGAGTGAGAAACGCAGTCCTTGTCGAATACCATGTTCCAGAGTTGAGGACAACCATTAGATAGTTGCCTCTTTTCAAGGAACGGTAATCGGTTCGTAAAATTAATGTTTAACAATGAATATAGTTTTTCATAGTGCAGTAGACGTTCCTAGAGATTTTTGCCGGCCTAATTTTTCGAAGGGCACTTGGCCACCAGACATTATTAAAGGCACCCTGGAATTTCTATAAATTCTACATAGTATTATAATATGCGACAAGTTATGTTTTTTTTTTGCGTTATCTTGGTATAGTGTGATTGTTCATGAACAATCAGTCACAATTTTCAAGAAAACCATATATATTGTTTACTTATAACAATTAATACACTCTCTTTATTATTTAAAACTCGCTTTTATACGAGTATAAACTAATTGTTATGTATTAATATTATTTATAGTTAATGTTATTTGACTTACTTGATAGTGAGCAGCAACCTTTTGTTTTCCGTATATTTGTAGTGTTTATATGAGGTCTTCCTTCTAAAGGTATACAGATTTCTTGAATTTCTTAACCAGTTGATGTTTTAGCACTCACACTTACCTAATTATTATCAATTTCTTTGTCTATCGCACTTATTATTGTTTTATCTCAAAAACGACAAAGTTACAGTTTTGAGGTTATTTTCATTAGACCGCGTGTACGCCTCATATATAAATTTAGTTATATTTTTTAAGACTGGTTCCTAACTGTCAAACATTTTTAAAAACACTTATTTTAGAGTAAATTAGCACAATATTAAAATAAACTTAAATACATTTCATTAGAAGAAGTATTTATATAATATATTTAATTTTCTTCCGTAATTAATTTCTCACTTTCAATCACTTTTTTCAGCTTCAAGAAACTACACATTTTATCTATAGAAGCTAAAGAACGGCTTTCTAGTTGTTTTCTACTATTTGCACCGACAAGGATCACTTTATCATTTGGCAAAACATACGTTTACACAACCTTTCGAGTGAGAAACACAGTCCTCGTTAAATACCATGTTTCAGAGTTGAGGACAATTATTAGATAGTTGCCTCTTTTCCTGGAACGGTAATCGGTTTGTAAAATTAATGTTTAACAATGAATATAGTTCTCCATAGTGCAGTAGACGATCCTAGAGATTTTTGCCGGCCTAATTCTTCGAAGGGCACTTGGCCACCAGACATTATTAAAGGCACCCTAGCATTTCTATAAATTCTATATAGTATTATAATATGCGACAAGTTATGTTCTTTTTTTGCGTTATCTTGGTATAGTGTGATTGTTCATGAACAATCAGTCACAATTTTCAAGAAAACCATATATATTGTTTACTTATAACAATTAATACAATCTCTTTATTATTTGAAACTCGCTTTTATACTAGTATAAACTAATTGTTATGTATTAATACTATTTATAGTTAATGTTATTTGACTTACTTGATAGTGAGCAGCAACCTTTTGTTTTCCGTATATTTGTAGTGTTTATATGAGGTCTTCCTTATATAGGTCTACAGATTTCTTGAATTTCTTAACCAGTTTATGTTTTAGCACTCACACTAACCTAATTATTATTAATTTCTTTGTCTATCGCACTTATTATTGTTTTATCTTAAAAACGACAAAGTTACAGTTTTGAGGTTATTTTCATAAGACCGCGTGTACGCCTTATATATATATTTAGTTATATTTTTTAACACTGGTTTCTAACTGTCAAACATTTTTAAAAACACTTATTTTAGAGTAAATTAGCACAATATTAAAATAAACTTAAATACATTTCGTTAGAAGAAGTATTTATATAATATATTTAATTTTTTTCCGTAATTAGTTTCTCACTTTTTATCACTTTCTTCACCTAAAGTAGCAGGAGCCGATCGAACACACACACAGTAGATAGGTACCACTTGTGTAGCAAAGCAAAATTACCGTCTTTGTTAACCAATATGTAGTTCTTCCTTTATCTGTTAAGTCCCATCTGTCTTGACAAAGGCAAGGATCATCATCTTTGTTTTACTTGAAGATATAGCCATTTTGTGTAGCTTCAAGAAACTACACATTTTATCTATAGAAGCTAAAGAACGGCTTTCTAGTTGTTTTCCACTATTTGCACTGACAAGGATAACTTTATCATTCGGCAAAACATACGTTTACACAACCTTTCGAGTGAGAAACGCAGTCCTTGTCGAATACCATGTTCCAGAGTTGAGGATTAGATAGTTGCCTCTTTTCATGGAACGGTAATCGGTTTGTAAAATTAATGTTTAACAATGAATATAGTTTTTCATAGTGCAGTAGACGTTCCTAGAGATTTTTGCCGGCCTAATTCTTCGAAGGGCACTTGGCCACCAGACATTATTAAAGGCACCCTGGAATTTCTATAAATTCTATATAGTATTATAATATGCGACAAGTTATGTTTTTTTTTTGCGTTATCTTGGTATAGTGTGATTGTTCATAAACAATCAGTCACAATTTTCAAGAAAACCATATATATTGTTTACTTATAACAATTAATACACTCTCTTTATTATTTAAAACTCGCTTTTATACGAGTATAAACTAATTGTTATGTATTAATATTATTTATAGTTAATGTTATTTGACTTACTTGATAGTGAGCAGCAACCTTTTGTTTTCCGTATATTTGTAGTGTTTATATGAGGTCTTCCTTCTAAAGGTATACAGATTTCTTGAATTTCTTAACCAGTTGATGTTTTAGCACTCACTCTAACCTAATTATTATCAATTTCTTTGTCTATCGCACTTATTATTGTTTTATCTCAAAAACGACAAAGTTACAGTTTTGAGGTTATTTTCATAAGACCGCGTGTACGCCTCATATATAAATTTAGTTATATTTTTTAACACTGGTTTCTAACTGTCAAACATTTTTAAAAACACTTATTTTAGAGTAAATTAGCACAATATTAAAATAAACTTAAATACATTTCGTTAGAAGAAGTATTTATATAATATATTTAATTTTCTTCCGTAATTAATTTCTCACTTTTAATCACTATTTTCAGCTTCAAGAAACTACACATTTTATCTATAGAAGCTAAAGAACGGCTTTCTAGTTGTTTTCTACTATTTGCACCGACAAGGATCACTTTATCATTTGGCAAAACATACGTTTACACAACCTTTCGAGTGAGAAACACAGTCCTCGTCGAATACCATGTTTCAGAGTTGAGGACAACAATTAGATAGTTGCCTCTTTTCCTGGAACGGTAATCGGTTTGTAAAATTAATGTTTAACAATGAATATAGTTCTCCATAGTGCAGTAGACGGTCCTAGAGATTTTTGCCGGCCTAATTCTTTGAAGGGCACTTGGCCACCAGACATTATTAAAGGCACCCTAGCATTTCTATAAATTCTATATAGTATTATAATATGCGACAAGTTATGTTCTTTTTTTGCGTTATCTTGGTATAGTGTGATTGTTCATGAACAATCAGTCACAATTTTTAAGAAAACCATATATATTGTTTACTTATAACAATTAATACAATCTGTTTATTATTTGAAACTCGCTTTTATACTAGTATAAACTAATTGTTATGTATTAATACTCTTTATAGTTAATGTTATTTGACTTACTTGATAGTGAGCAGCAACCTTTTGTTTTCCGTATATTTGTAGTGTTTATATGAGGTCTTCCTTATATAGGTCTACAGATTTCTTGAATTTCTTAACCAGTTGATGTTTTAGCACTCACAATAACCTAATTATTATCAATTTCTTTGTCTATCGCACTTATTATTGTTTTATCTCAAAAACGACAAAGTTACAGTTTTAAGGTTATTTTCATAAGACCGCGTGTACGCCTCATATATATATTTAGTTAAATTTTTTAACACTGGTTTCTAACTGTCAAACATTTTTAAAAACACTTATTTTAGACTAAATTAGCACAATATTAAAATAAACTTAAATACATTTCGTTAGAAGAAGTATTTATATAATATATTTATTTTTTTTCCGTAATTAATTTCTCACTTTTAATCACTTTTTTCACCTAAAGTAGCAGGAGCCGATTGAACACACACACAGTAGATAGGTATCACTTGTGTTGCAAATCAAAATTACCGTCTTTGTTAACCAATATGTAGTTCTTTCTTTTTCTGTTAAGTCCCATCTATTTTGCCAAAGGCAAGGATAATCATCTTTGTTTTACTTGAAGATATATCCATTTTGTGTAGCTTCAAGAATCCACACATTTTATATATAGAAGCTAAAGAACGGCTTACTAGTTGTTTTCTACTATTTGCACCGACTAGGATCACTTTATCATTCGGCAAAACATACGTTTACACAATCTTTCGAGTGATAAACACAGTCCTCGTCAAATACCATGTTCCAGAGTTGAGGACAACCATTAGATAGTTGCTTCTTTTCATGGAACGGTAATCGGTTTGTAAAATTAATGTTTAACAATAAATATAGTTCTAAATAGTGCAGTTGACGTTTCTAGAGATTTTTGCCGGCCTAATTCTTTGAAGGGCACTTAGCCACCAGACATTATTAAAGGCACCATGGAATTTCTATAAATTCTGTATAGTATTATAATATGCGACAAGTTATGTTTTTTTTTTCGTTATCTTGGTATAGTGTGATTGTTCATGAACAATCAGTCACAATTTTCAAGAAAACCATATATATTGTTTACTTATAACAATTAATACACTCTCTTTATTATTTAAAACTCGCTTTTATACGAGTATAAACTAATTGTTATGTATTAATATTATTTATAGTTAATGTTATTTGACTTACTTGATAGTGAGCAGAAACCTTTTGTTTTCCGTATATTTGTAGTGTTTATATGAGATCTTCCTTCTAAAGGTATACAGATTTCTTGAATTTCTTAACCAATTGATGTTTTAGCACTCACTCTAACCTAATTATTATCAATTTCTTTGTCTATCGCACTTATTATTGTTTTATCTCAAAAACGACAAAGTTACAGTTTTGAGGTTATTTTCATAAGACCGCGTGTACGCCTCATATATAAATTTAGCTATATTTTTTAACACTGGTTTCTAACTGTCAAACATTTTTAAAAACACTTATTTTAGAGTAAATTAGCACAATATTAAAATAAACTTAAATACATTTCGTTAGAAGAAGTATTTATATAATATATTTAATTTTCTTCCGTAATTAATTTTTTACTTTTAATCACTATTTTCAGCTTCAAGAAACTACACATTTTATCTATAGAAGCTAAAGAACGGCTTTCTAGTTGTTTTCTACTATTTGCACCGACAAGGATCACTTTATCATTTAGCAAAACATACGTTTACACAACCTTTCGAGTGAGAAACACAGTCCTCGTCGAATACCATGTTTCAGAGTTGAGGACAACAATTAGATAGTTGCCTCTTTTCCTGGAACGGTAATCGGTTTGTAAAATTAATGTTTAACAATGAATATAGTTCTCCATAGTGCAGTAGACGATCCTAGAGATTTTTGCCGGCCTAATTCTTTGAAGGGCACTTGGCCACCAGACATTATTAAAGGCACCCTAGCATTTCTATAAATTCTATATAGTATTATAATATGCGACAAGTTATGTTCTTTTTTTGCGTTATCTTGGTATAGTGTGATTGTTCATGAACAATCAGTCACAATTTTTAAGAAAACCATATATATTGTTTACTTATAACAATTAATACAATCTGTTTATTATTTGAAACTCGCTTTTATACTAGTATAAACTAATTGTTATGTATTAATACTATTTATAGTTAATGTTATTTGACTTACTTAATAGTGAGCAGCAACCTTTTGTTTTCCGTATATTTGTAGTGTTTATATGAGGTCTTCCTTATATAGGTCTACAGATTTCTTGAATTTCTTAACCAGTTGATGTTTTAGCACTCACACTAACCTAATTATTATCAATTTCTTTGTCTATCGCACTTATTATTGTTTTATCTCAAAAACGACAAAGTTACAGTTTTAAGGTTATTTTCATAAGACCGCGTGTACGCCTCATATATATATTTAGTTATATTTTTTAACACTGGTTTCTAACTGTCAAACATTTTTAAAAACACTTATTTTAGACTAAATTAGCACAATATTAAAATAAACTTAAATACATTTCGTTAGAAAAAGTATTTATATAATATATTT
Source organism: Panorpa germanica (assembly GCA_963678705.1). Lineage (NCBI taxonomy): Eukaryota > Metazoa > Arthropoda > Insecta > Mecoptera > Panorpidae > Panorpa > Panorpa germanica. The sequence goes on from CAVMBN010000167.1 coordinate 25,212, forward strand.
ACTTTTTTTCCGTAATTAATTTCTCACTTTTAATCAATTTTTTCACCTAAAGTAGCAGGAGCCGATTGAACACACACACAGTAGATAGGTACCACTTGTGTTGCAAATCAAAATTACCGTCTTTGTTAACCAATATGTAGTTCTTCCTTTTTCTGTTAAGTCCCATCTATTTTGCCAAAGGCAAGGATAATCATCTTTGTTTTACTTGAAGATATAGCTATTTTGTGTAGCTTCAAGAAACTACACATTTTATCTATAGAAGCTAAAGAACGGCTTTCTAGTTGTATTCTACTATTTGCACCGACAAGGATCACTTTATCATTCGGCAAAACATACGTTTACACAACCTTTCGAGTGAGAAACACAGTCCTTGTCGAATACCATGTTCCAGAGTTGAGGACAACCATTAGATAGTTGCCTCTTTTCATGAAACGGTAATCGGTTTGTAAAATTAATGTTTAACAATGAATATAGTTCTCCATAGTGCAGTAGACGTTCCTAGAGATTTTTGCCAGCCTAATTCTTCGAAGGGCACTTGGCTACCAGACATTATTAAAGGCATTCTGGAATTTCTATAAATTCTATATAGTATTATAATATGCGACAAGTTATGTTTTTTTTTGCGTTATCTTGGTATAGTGTGATTGGTTATGAACAATCAGTCACAATTTTTAAGAAAACCATATATATTGTTTACTTATAACAATTAATACACTCTCTTTATTATTTTAAACTCGCTTTTATACGAGTATAAACTAATTGTTATGTATTAATATTATTTATAGTTAATGTTATTTGACTTACTGAATAGTGGGCAGCACTCTTTTGTTTTCCGTATATTTGTAGTGTTTATATGAGGTCTTCCTTATATAGGTCTACAGATTTTTTAAATTTCTTAACCAGTTTATGTTTTAGCACTTACACTAACCTAATTATTATCCATTTCTTTGTCTATCGCACTTATTATTGTTTTATCTTAAAACCAACAAAGTTACAGTTTTGAGGTTATTTTCATAAGACCGCGTGTACGCCTCATATATATATTTAGTTATATTTTTTAACACTGGTTTCTAACTGTCAAACATTTTTAAAAACACTTATTTTAGAGTAAATTAGCACAATATTAAAATAAACTTAAATACATTTCGTTAGAAGAAGTATTTATATAATATATTTAATTTTTCTCCGTAATTAATTTTTTACTTTTAATCATTTTTTTCACCTAAAGTAGCAGGAGCCGATCGAACACACACACAGTAGATAGGTATTACTTGTGTTGCAAATCAAAATTAACGTCTTTGTTAACCAATATGTAGTTCTTCTTTTTTCTGTTAAGTCCCATCTGTCTTGCCAAAGGCAAGGATCATCATCTTTGTTTTACTTGAAGATATAGCCATTTTGTGTAGCTCCAAGAAACTACACATTTTATCTATAGAAGTTAAAGAACGGCTTTCTAGTTGTTTTCTACTATTTGCACCGACAAGGATCACTTTATTATTCGGCAAAACATACGTTTACACAACCTTTTGAGTGAGAAACACAGTCCTCGTCGAATACCATGTTCCAGAGCTGAGGACATCCATTTTTTTTCTATATGTCTAGGGGGCTTGCACCCTTTATAGGTAGCGCTAACTATCGGCTGGCTTGCAACTAGCTAGCTAGAACATTTACAAAAAATAATAATTTAAATTTTTTTAGTTTAAAAGTTAATATATAAATTGGGTCAACGGTAGAAACGTTTAATCCATTAAATCTTTATATTTTCATGTTGGAATGCATCGTATTCCAGCAACTGCACGTCGAAAAATGCAAAACAAAAAAGTGTAACAAAACCGAATAATTGCCAAAGTTATTCAGTAAAGATGAACTTTAAACTATTGCATCATATAATATATATATGTATATATATATATATATATATATATATATTTATTGTTTATTGATAATCTTAATATATAAAAGAAAGATGGGTTTGTTACAACACTTATAACTCGAGATCTGCTGAACCAATATTCATGGTTATTGATTCTTTGGATTTGTCTCCGCCTCGAATAGCATAGCTCATCTTAAAAACAATGAAAATATATAAAACAAAGACGGGTTTGTTACAACACTTATAACTCGAGATCTGCTGAACCAATATTCATGGTTATTGATTCGTTGGATTTGTCTTCGCCCCGAATAGCATAATACATCTTAAAAACAATGAAAACTCGATATGTGTAATGAATACTTAATCATTTCAATAAATGCTGATTTCATGTCAAGCATTTGTTGTCCAATCCTGTTAAATACTGTAACAACTATTCATGTGTGCGTTCAGAAATTTATTTTTTGTAAAATGTCTCGAAAGTTCAGGTACTGTTATATTTGTTTGTTTTAGACATTAATTTGTGTAAATTATTTATTAATTTAATTTTTAATTTTAGAAAATAATACCTAAGATTTATTGTACAGGTTAACAAAAGTGTAAATGACTTTTTATAGGTTATCTATAATTTTTCTTGTTAAGCTATTCATATGTAGTGGTTATATACTCTTTGAGCTATTGTCTATGTCTCGAAAGTGGTTTTTTGTGGTTTTATGCGAGTGCACATTCAGTATTAATATTAATAACAATGCCGCGTTTTAGAAGATCTAATCTTTCCCAATGGAGCCGTAATTCAATTAGGCAACGGAATATCGCGAGTCAATTATCTGATGAGGAACGAGAAATTGCACGAGAAGAGCGCCGCGTTAGTATGAAGCAAAGAAGGGCCTTAATTCGTGCTTCTCAAACACAAGGGCAAAGAGCAGTTTGATTTCAATTCCTCCAAATGTTTGCAATTTTGTATCATCAAAAGACCAGCTTATCAACAAAGTATTCCCGGATATCATTGCTAACCACAAAAATACCAAATGGTTAAGTGAGCGAGCAATTTTGGCCGATAAAAATAAAGATGTAGATGACCTCAATTTTATAATTCAAAATCAAATCGTAGGTACTCTGTATTCATTCAAATTTATCGACTGTGTAACAAACGAAGAAGAAGCCACTAATTATCCAAGTGAATTTTTAAACTCCTTGGATGTGCCTGGTTTACCACCGCATAATTTAAAACTTAAGGTTGGCTCGGTAGTCATCATGCTTAGAAATTTAAACCAACCAAATCTGTGCAATGGAACGCGTTTGGTGATAAAAAAACTGATGAGCAATGTGATTCACGCGTCGATACTTAAAGGAAAATTTAAAGATGAGAAAGTTCTTTTTCCAAGGATTCCGATGATCCCAACGGATATGCCATTTGAGTTTAAACGAATTCAATTCCCGATTCGTCTTGCCTTCGTTATGACGATCAACAAATCACCGGGCCAATCCTTGACTATTTGTGGCCTTATTCTAGAAAATGCATGTTTTTCTCATGGTCAATTGTACGTGGCATGCTCACTTGTCGGCAAACCATCCGCTTTATTTGTTCTTGCGCCTGACCAAAAAACGAAGAATGTCGTTTACCACAAGGTGCTTGAATGAAAATCCCATTAATAAATTAATCCGAGTGTATTCCAATCTGCACAACATAGTTTTCAATCATTTTTTTCTGACTTAAGTTTGAATTACTTAATTATTATTATTTTTTTAATTTTTATTCTCATTCTGTATCTTTTCATCATCATTCATCATAATAAAATACTTTTATGTTTCTATCTATATTAATAAATATTATTTTGTATCATTGTATTACGTTCATCAAAGCCTAAATTAGTTCAGCTAAAAGGTAACACGACATTCGTTGACTGTTAGGCGGTACGAAGTTCGCCGAGTCAGCTAGTATTTAATATTTAGTTAATAATTATATTTAATGTTTAGTGTGTAACTGTAATATATTTTTGCAGGCGTAACAAATTCTATGTTTTTCTTGTTCCATTATATTGCGACCTACAATACCGACGCGAAAGTAAAATAAAAGAATAAATATTCTTTACGTATACGATAGAGAAGGGGAAGTAACGGTATGTATAAAACAACGATGGTTCTTGCTAGTAGTTTACCCGCCTGCCTGCTAGTGTCGTTCGCTAGACGGCTAATCTCTCGCGTCAAACAAGTTCAGGTTATTTAAATATCTATACATGCAAATGGATAGTTTTGGGGCAACCATATTATTTGTGATGTTATTAAAAGATGGTAAAATAATAGTATTCTAATCTTTAAGTAAATAGTACATATCGCACTCTTTACATTTTATATTTAAATTAAGATATTTAATAATATCGTTATGAATGATTTGTTTGTTTGAATTTTTCAGAATAATATATAATAATATTTTATTAATCATCTTCGTTTTCGTATATATGTTAATATATTTATATAAAGAAATCGTAAAATATGATAAAGGATAAAGTATGTATGGCAATACGTGCGTTTATATGTAAATTATACAACATTCGTATCTTTTATATGGATTTTTATTTTCATATTGTAATCATAAAAGTAAAGTAAAATAAAAAAAATTCTTTATTCAAACAGCAGATTCGAACTCATAACGTTTGGATATGTTAAAAAAAAAAGGAATTCACCCCATCCCCTAGATAAAGTAGTTGTGTGTCTGAATTAATAATACAACATACGTCTAACTATATCTGTCTCACACAGGTACATCACATAATATATTCTGCTTCTTCTTCCTCCCTCTCTCACTCATCATCATCAAATCTGACTGTTAATATAAATATATATAACTGGCGGCTCTGGCTGGCTTGGCTCATAAACCGGTAGGTGGGTCGGACTGGATTCGCCATCTGTCCTGTACCAACGCTTATGCCACTGGACCACTAGGTACTCGAAACGTTGTTGAATTTTAGAGAATATAAACTTATCACTACACATAAAATAATAATTTATTATTTTGAGTGTACCGGTCTGTGAATATAATTATTTGCGTTGTAATAATGACGTCGTGTCGTACGCTGCTGTGTTATTTTAATTATTTATTCAATTAAACTTAATACAAATCTTATGTGTGTTCTGTATGTGTGTGTGTTTGTGGTAGATTTTCACATTTTTCTTGAAGTAAAACATGCTTATTTATTGTTTGTAATATAATGCGTATTATTTTCATTCTCTTTTCTCTTGCATCAGATTTGTTAATTGCGTTTATTTGTCGCTTAGCCAATAACGCTAGATGATTCTTTTTACCTAGCGTTACATTTTGTTTTTTTTTCTCTCTCGAGAAAATTTTTGTATAGAAAACAATTTATTTACATGTTATAAAATGTTAATTACATACTTTTGTTACCATCTACAAAGGGGTTTATATTTTGGGCGATAAGCTATATATAAATATTGAATGAAATGCTTATTTTGTAGATGTAATTGGCTGTTGAATATTGCGAGACACTTATTAATTATTAATTAAATATTGTTGATTAATTAATCTTTAATTTTGTTAATATTATGCAGAGATCAGAAAAGTGTATATCTATCAATGCATTTTATATTTCAGTTTACTTCAATTATAATGTAATTCAATAATATAATGATTAGTATATTGATTAATGTTTATTTCCTATTTTATTATTTGTCAATTTAACTGTTTTGTGAAATTAAATTTCCCGCTTTAAAATAATTACGAAATACTGGCTTTAAAGTCTATGTCAGAGATAATATTTATAGTATGTCACTCAGACAAACATTGTAAATAAAATAAATAAATTATAAAGTGTTTAATAATTACAGTAATAACTACAATTAAATTAATATGAACGATCTAATAAATATAATAGCATTTATTCTATAAGTGTTGTGTAAATTTATTCTTTAACTACAAACAATTTTTAACCTATATTTACAGGTGTTTAAATTAATATTTTAATATTTAATATTCCAAGTGTTTAATATTCAATATTATTACTATTTATTTATAAAATCTATTTTATTTTAGAAAAAGATTTCCTGTTTAAGTAAATTGTTGGTTTTGTGACACAAATTGACGACGGGTTCCTAACAGCATCTGAATTAACTGGACCTGTGAGAAATGTCAACAGAGTGATAGATATAAATAAGATACTTATTCTGTAAGATATTATTTATACTTTAACATTTATTTTTAATGTATATATGTGATTTTCTGTGCAAATTCTGTAGGATAAGTCATACTATTTTAAGTTATGAAACCGGTATAGTTTGACAGAAAGAAACTTGCAAAATAAACATACCCTTTTTTTATTGAACTTCTTTACAATAACACTTGGATAATTAAATTCGCGAAAAACAGAATAAAATCCTACTTAGCGTAGGTTCTGGTTTTATATGTGCATACTAAATCTGAATATTGTTGTTTTATAAGGATGGCGATTATAACCAGGATATACCTGAACAGAGGGCCCCCTACAAGAATTTATCGTACAACACTAATCTGGTTCCAGCGACTGTCTGTATCTTGTAACAAAAACCAGGAATCAAAAATAAATCAATTGACAGCTTTTGCAACGGTATCGAAAAAGAATTATGATTCAGAAATCGAAGCTTTCAAGTACGTATTACTAATTATGAATTCACGAATATTGTGTTCTTGTTTATAATTTATACTTTGGTTTACTTGATTTGTATTTATAAACAAGGTTTAGTTTTTATTAGATTAAATCTAATGCTATCTTACATGTAACGTTTGTCTAACGTTATTATTTGATTAAATTTTGCTTGCGACTGTAATTAGTAAACTACCTTAGTTGATAACTTAAATATAATTTTGTTTACAGGCAACAATTGGAAAAGGCGTATACGTTATGTAAGGAATGCAAGAAGCAATATTATCTCTTGGACAAAAATGCTGATGAATTATGGAATGTTATCGAAGAAGGTAGTGGCCAATTATATATTTTTTGGTAAAATAATTTTAGTTTTTATTTAAGTAGTTCACTAGTGACAATCATAGGTAAAAATATAGTACAAAGTATTATTTTCTTTAAAAATAAAACAAAACGTTAAGTGAATTTAACATAAGGCTATATTTTATATAAGGCTATAAATCTTCACAAGGGTCTTAAACTACACCAAAAAAAATATCAGTGGTATAAGTACGAAAATAAAAATGAACATTGTAAGTAATGAGCATACAACGTTTGAAAAACCTAACATGAAGAGGATTCAGAAGACTCGATGCTGTCAACAAGCTATAGATAGATAAACACATAAATAAATAAGGTGAAAAAAATACTATCAAGCGTAGGATACCTTTTTTCATACTCGTCTTTGATAGTAAAGAAAACGTGGAAAAAATATACCAAATCAAGACACTTCTCAATATGGTTGTTAAAATTGAACTAATGAAAATTAGCACCGCAATGCAAAAGAGAAAATATATAAATTTAAAACTAGGTTATTTACATTATAGTAATTTTCAAAATGTTTGCCACCGGCATAAATACAGGCACGATATCGCCTAAGAGAAGATCTTTTTATTTGTCGAGCATATCGTTTATCATTCATATGTTGTGCAGCCTTAGTAATTTTTTGTCCAAGCTCGTCCAATGCTGCAATGGGTTTTAAATTATTCCTATATTTCAAAAAGGACCCAATTTGTGTGAAGTGTGCGGGAAACATCCAACAGACAAAGTACCCCAAAATGTGCTAATTGCAATGGACAACATCCTGCAAGTTTTAGAGACTGTGAAGCAGCCAATGCAAGTGATCACAGTGTACGTACACGCTAGAAATAAAAAGATTAACACCTCAGCAATCTATTGCCCCCCACGTACAACAAACGCATGATTACTTAGAACTGTTTAAATCTCTTAGCAACAACCTTTGTCATTGGTACAGATTTTAACGTAAAACACTGGTGGTGTGTTTTAAGATCAAGATATATTACATATACAGGTAGAATATTTTTTACCGCAGAAAAGGAGGCTAAATGTAAGTTCAGCTCTATAGTTCGTACTCGACATTTTATTACTTTTAAGGAACACAGTCCTTTTGCTATAGTGAGAACTGCGGGTATATAAAATACACACTGTAATTATGCCAGTTTAAAAGTACTTAAATAACAACGTTAACTAAGAGTTTCTTTCAGCTTCGTAGTTAGTAAGAATTAATTATTTAATCTGTAATACACACTTCATAACACATAATAAAAATGGTATTTACTAAATATAACATCAATACAATAACAGAAATACAAATTCCTATGACCATACTCTTATTTTTCATTATTCTACAGAGTCTTGCCCGTAAATGAAAGTAGTTAATATAGCTATTTTACAGATACTGGGAAAGTAGTGAGGAAAGAAAGTGTAGAGTGTGCGAACGGAGGACGAAATACTGGAGCACATTAAGTTTGAGTGTAAAGAAAAAGTAGTGAGCGAAATGAATATTGGCCAGCTATTAAAATGAGGCAGTGAAGAAAAAAGGTGGATAGCGGAAATAGAAAAAAGGAAAGAAAAAACAGGACAATAAATAAGCTTGTGGCTGGGTTGCATAAGGAACATGAAGAGAGAGGAAGTACTAAAAGAGGCAGTGAACCGAATCAGGAGAAAGAAGATGTAGCGAGGAAACAGTTAAACTTCAGTCCAGAAAAATAGAGGATATTCGGAAAGGAAATAAGGACAAGAGGTGGATGATGGAGATAGAGACCATAATAACATAGTTAAGGGAGAGAGTCAAGAAGAAATAGTAAAGTAAGAGAGCTAAGAGGAAATAGTAAAGATAGAGCGTCTATGGCTGTAATAGACATAAGTGGAGAAGACAAAACAAAGAGAGAAGACAGGATGGATAGTAAAAAGATAATAGAGGGTTTGGCGAGAGGAGACAAGGAAGGCAACAGGTGATAGATGAAGATACAGGCAATAAGGAAAGAGAAGCAGGAAACGGTGTAAATAAAGGAGGAGTAGGGGACATGAACAGAGAGGATCAAGAAAAGAAGAAACAGAAAGTACTATTTGAAGTAGTAATAGTCTTCAATAGTTTAAATTTAGTTAGTTAACTTAGAATTTATATGATATTTATTAAGAAATATAATAATGTAGATTGCAAAGCCGAAAGGCACACAATTAATATAAATAAATAATAAAAAACTATAGCTATTTTAAAGAAGGTACCGTTATCCAATGATATTAACGCGTACTGTTAAATATTAACGTCTGTCGAATTGGTAAAATTTAATAGATTTTTCGTTACCTTGTGTATTTTTCTTAAAAAATATATTCCTTGTATATAAATAAAATTGCCAATACCTTAAAACCGAAAATGATTATTATGTCGTATTATATTGCCTAACCCTTAAAATTATATTGATTTTTTAAAATTTTGTTAGTTAAGTTCATAACAGCTAATGAAACATACTTACATAATAATTATTTAATTATTACCTTTAAAATTTATTATTACTTTATACACTTAACATACAATGAAATATTCTATATTTAATAGATTGAATATTAGATTTCAGTATGTAGATTTAGACTAATGATAAAATATTGGGAGCCGTGAGAAGAGGTCAATATATTCATATATATATATATATTTATATATATACATCTTGAAACATTGTCGCATCCGCGTACGAAACCGCCTTTATTGCGTCTACCAGAAATACTATAGATATACTGAAACTTGGGCATATATATTACTCTCTATGGTCCCAGCGTCACGTTCCACTATTTCGCTTGTTTCTACGTTGATATTTAGATATTCAATTTCTCAGGCAGCCACGCACATTACCAGCTCCTTTCATGTTCATAATATTGCTGCATCTAGTTGTATATTTTTTTATATCCACCATACATTTTTACGTCCGTATTAACAATACTGCATCCGTGCAACGTTGCCAGGTTTTTGGTGTTTATTCGTTGAATACGATTTGCTTTATTAGAATAAAATATATATTGGAAATACAGTTTTATAAAAATGACTTTTAAAATTTATTTGAACAAATACATGAAATATAGGTATATGAAAAAAAAATAGTGTAATTAACAATAGGATAAATATTCATAAAAAGTAATAAAAATTTAAAATATAAGTAATTAATATTATAGTTAAAATATAAACACAAAAGTCTGAAGGCTGTTGTTTAACGTTTCAATTCATAGTTAAATAATTTTCTTTTTATATTCATTTTGGATAAAAACTTTAATTTTAAGCCAATTTTTATTTTTAAATATGTCTGGATAACGCCTAATTAGCTCTTCACATTCTCCCCTTTTAGGGGGTTTCATTTGTTGTATATGGTTTTTAAAAAATAATTTAACTGTTTGTTTTTGTTCACTTGTCCAAGGAACAAGGTGCCGCTTTTTTTGTATTTTATTCTTACTTACATCGATAGTTTTGATAGTAATTGTATCTGTATCTAGAGATGTAGCACTGGTATCTTTATCTAATGGAGAACTATCTTCATTATCGATTGTCTCGGCTTCGTCATCTTCAACATATTCTTCTTCCAACAAATTTTTTTCCATGTCAATATTAATATCATCTAACATTTTTCCTTTATATTTACCAGCATCTCCATTTTCCATTAATAAAAGTATTTTTGATATTTTAGCCGTTTGATAAATATCATCAGGTAGACGGTATGAGTTTTTATGGACACCCGGTGTATGACCCATAAAAGTTGCCAGTTGTTCTAATTCGTTTTCCGTCATGTTGAAAACTTGGCTTAGTGTCGCTAAATGTTTTCTCAGACGAGTAGCGGTAATGGCAAACGGATCTTTAGCTCCACATGCAACAGCATGCCTTTGTAGCACTTTGTACCCAGTTATGGGAGTATTTGTATTAGGATAACCAAATAAATAACTGTTATTTTCTGATATAAAATTAGACCTTAGTTTCAGCAATAAGTTTATATGCTCCTGGATATCTTCACTGAATAATACGGGAACACCTCTACCTCTTTTGCCTCTTATTACTACTCTCTTTAATTTTTGTAGTAGAATCTTTTCTGTGCAGGAAATCGTGTCATTAAATTCCTCGTAACTTTTTTTCTCATTATTTGATGACAGGAATGTATGCAGCTGCATTCCTTGAAGTTCACCAGGCCGCTTCCGATTCAGTAAAATAACCCGGCAATAAATGGACTCTAACAAAGTACAATATGCTTGAACATTATTTTCATCTTTTGTTAATATGGCAAGGGAATTATCTGCTATTTTTAATAAATATTGTCTAAACAGTTTTAAATCACTAGCTAATGGCACTATCGTAACTTTATTCCATTTGTTTAGATCAAGATTACTTGCTGCTTGAGCTGAAATTTCAAATCTCCAGTTAGCTGTGAGCAAATGACTCATTGTTTTTAAATCGGCTTCGGCCTCAGCTGACGAAATAGTCCCGTAATTAATTTTTTTTTTTAAAACATATGTAATACCAATATCGCAGCACTGCTTTAAAGATGTTGCAATATTCATAGCAAATGTAGGAGAGCCAAAAGTATCCTTTTCGGCATCATAGTTAGCTACTGTTTTACAAGCCTGAACTAAGAGATCAAAATTTTTTGGTTGTAAGACATGGAATAAGTTTTGTACCGTGGGATCAAGTTTTTTAATTTCAATAAATAGCCGTCCAAGTTCTCTCATTTTACGTGAAGTTACATTAATAAAATGTTTTTCTCTGTGAATTTTCAAATATCGTGCTCCAAGAGCACATATTAGGATATCCTTTTTGACAACTAACGATATTTTATCATTTCTCATTGTAGGTAAAACCTCTTCTCTCAATCTTTGATCGACTTTTATAAATCCATACAGTTTACATGAATTTTCTTTACTTAAATTTTTCCCACATTTTTTTCTGTGACGATAAAGCAACTTACTTGAAAAAAATCCAAGACAATTTTCACAGGGTATAAGAGACTGCCCCGGCAATAATGACTCTCTAACAGGTTTAATCCCTATATTATCATTTTTCAAATAATTTCCTTTTCTTCTCAATATAGTAATCAAATCTTTTCTCTCTTTGCTATTTATTGGTTTTAAAAATATTTCCACAACATCAATTTCAAGTGGATGATTTCTTCGTATATGTCGTGCAAAGTTTTGAACCTCTTCTTCACAAAAATAACAAAAGTCTGGCTTTCTTTTATAAGTGTTTTTCTTCTGAGAGGCTCCTGTTTTAGTAGTTAGAATATTTTCCAGATTTATGGGCTCAGGTTGGTTATCACTTGCATGGTATATTGGGGATATATGTGAAGGACTCACAGGACTTACTGGTTTTTGTATTTCCTCTTCATAATTTGCTACATAAGTATCCTAAAAATATTACGGACATAATTTTATTAGTGTTTAGTAAAAATCTCATGTCTTTTAAAAAGGCATATGAATCAAACTGCTCAACAAATTTAAAAAAAAAATATATATGAAGCATTTACAATATTTTCTGCTTCCTGTTCTATCTCTTCATCACTCGGAACGTAAAGTGAGTCTTCATCAGAAGCTGGAAATGGCTCTTCCTCAGAGGATGTTAAACAATCATTTTCCTAAAAATTTTCCATTGTTAAAAATGTATGAATTATATTAAAGAAAAATATCTCATAAAAGGAATTTATTATTAATATTATATATTATAATAGAAAGTTATGTATTATTAAGATTACCAAATTAAAGAGGTCTGTCATATTTAATATTACTCACGTCTCTTAGTAATTCGTTTTGCTTTAATCCTTGTCCGTTAATATTTTGCAAATTTTGGAAAGCCTTTACAATATTACAATTGTAACTATTAACTGTATTATTAGTTACTGGAGCCGTTTGCTTATTTTCCTTTGGAATGTTTGTTTGGAATGCGTCTTGAAAACATTTGCCACAAGAATTTATTTCTGTTCCCTTTTCTGAAATAAATATAACGTAATAACTTTCACACTTATTAAGGAAAAAATATTATAATATTAACATTTTTTCTTATAGAAAAAATAAAAGTTTCATAATTTTTTCAATAAGTAAGTATGTATTTAGAAATATAGAATAATTGATAGTTTTGTTAATAGTACTATATAGTCTAGTGGGTAAAACACATGCATCTGACCCAAGAGGACTAGCGTTCGAGCCTTCGAAGAAGAATTTTTTTTAAATATTTTTTTTTGTAAAAAAGCATTTATTTCCATATCCCATTTCTTACGAGGTACTTTTTTAATATAAAAAAAATTCTTTTTAAGTAACCAATAGCTTTAAAACACATTATCTAAAAAAAAGTAGTATTTGGCGCTAAAATAAAATACGTAATGTTTGTTTGGAATGCGTCTTGAAAACATTTGCCACAAGAATTTATTTCTGTTCCCTTTTCTGAAATAAATATAACGTAATAACTTTCACACTTATTAAGGAAAAAATATTATAATATTAACATTTTTTCTTATAGAAAAAATAAAAGTTTCATAATTTTTTCAATAAGTAAGTATGTATTTAGAAATATAGAATAATTGATAGTTTTGTTAATAGTACTATATAGTCTAGTGGGTAAAACACATGCATCTGACCCAAGAGGACTAGCGTTCGAGCCTTCGAAGAGGAATTTTTTTTAAATATTTTTTTTTGTAAAAAAGCATTTATTTCCATATCCCATTTCTTACGAGGTACTTTTTTAATATAAAAAAAATTCTTTTTAAGTAACCAATAGCTTTAAAACACATTATCTAAAAAAAAGTAGTATTTGGCGCTAAAATAAAATACGTAATTTTTTTTGATTAATAATTATTATTAATTTTAATTTTGATGTAGTAATAATACAATTAAACAATTGAACATTATAATAAAAATAAAATAAATACTATAATAATAGTATTTATTAACTAAGAAAATTTTGGCGCCAACATGATTACACATATTTCACAAACATATTTTTACAAACATAATATGATAAATTAAATACTATAAATAACTTACCTGGAATATTTTGATTAATACTTGATAGTATTTTGTAAGCTCTGGAAGCAGGATTCATATTTAACTGTTATACACTTAATATATTTAAAAAACACCACTGTACTGTGAAACTGTATATCAAATAATGATAATAAAAACTCGTTCTGAGAACTACTGTTCAGAGATCTACTGTTCTCGATATGACTCATCGTCATACACATACACTCATACACACATACACTCATACATCAACAGCCATGCATCTGTGAATATGCGAGGATGCCGATACCATGGACGCGATATTATTCATATTATACATAATTACAAAGGCGCTGTATATTGATCAAGCGGAATTTGTCTGAACTAAGAATGAATATTATCCATTCATCCAAATCAATTATCAGCTCCGCTGTTTTTTTACATTTACTGGTATATCTACTTCATTTCAAATATTTTCCGACTTAAACAGATAGTTGCAAATAGCCAACTAAATACACTATCAGATAGGTATAGAGAGAATTTGGTAAAATATGTTAAAGAGTAGTAAACTTATGAAGTAAATTGGTTTACATTACTGCGTCCGATATTCGGACCCCATAATTCAGCGGTCGCAACAATTGATGAAAATGGTCAATTGATGGACGCTACAATGATAGAATGATGTATATATATATATATATATATATATATATATATATATATATATATACATATATATATATAGGGTGTCCCAACGATAAGCGGGCACCAGAGGGTGATCCTGCTCATGACTACACTAGAAAAAAAAAAAAATTATTCCATTTTGTTTTGAAATTACAAAAAATGAATAAAAATCTTTTGAAATTTGTAACACCTTGAGATGTTTTTAACTACCATGACTCAATTTCTGAATTTCTTTTTGTATCGGCATCCTAAGTAGCACTGCTATTCATAACAATCATCAAAAATCCCTGAATGCCTGTAGTTTTCACTTAAAATTCAATCCAAATAATTTTTTTCCCTAAAATTTTTAAGGATTTTTCAGGTCAATTTAACTCATCGTAATGTAAAAAAAAAGTATAATCACTACTATGGCAAGCTTTTTAAAATTGCCGCATTTCTTCAGGATTACAAAATGGTATAATTCTCTAGGAAAACTAGCAATATAAAAGAATTATGCATACTATTTCTGAACAAAAACCATATTTCATAAATTGTTGTTGTTAATAGTTTTCACTTTTCCAATATCAAAAAAAAAGGTTTGTTATTGTTAAATTAAAACAAATGGCACAAACAATTTTTCATTTATTTTATAAATTTAATACTAGGTTATTTACATTATAGTAAATGTTTATAATGTTTGCCACCGGCATAAATACAGGCACGACATCACTCTAAAAGAGATCTTTTTATTTGTCGAGCAGATCGTTTACCTTTCATATGATGTGCAGCCTTAGTAATTTTTTGTCGAAGCTCGTCCAATGCTGCAATGGGTTTTACAATAACTCTTTCTTTAAGACAACGCCAATAGGAAAAGTCCAGGGGGTTTAGATCAAGTGAACAAGGTGGCCATAAAATAGGACCAAGTCGTCCAATCCAACGCCCTGGATATTCTTCATTAAAATATTCTCGAACAGGAATAGTGAGCTGGGTAACTATCATTTTGTAAAAAGTTCAAATAACTATTGCCATCTAATTTCCTTGTACCTCAAAGGGTCTAAGCACTTTTCCTTTTAAGATCCTCGTCCATAGGTTAATTTTGAATTGATATTGGGATTTGTTTTGTCTCATCAGATACGGATTTTAATTGCTCCAGCTATGTAAGTAATGCATATTTAAATAACCGTCTTTCTTGCAGGTTGTTTCATCCGACTATAGAATTTTAATTAAGAATTAAGGATCTTTCCTGAGCTTTTACAGCATCAAACGGCTATAAATAAATGCAACCCGTTGTAGATATTATCCAGTGGTAATAACGTCCGAAAAAAACAATCTTTCATAAGGCGAGTTTGTGCCTGTATTAATGCTGATGGGAAACAATTTACTGAAACATTTAATGAAATGTAAATAATGCAATAAATTTAAACGATATATATATATATATATATATATATATATATATATATATATATATATATATATATATATATATATGTAGGTGCCTGTTCGAACTAAATATTTTGCTGGTCTTGCAGAATAAAAGGTCATGGGGCATGGGAAAATGATATGCCTAAATTATTAAGAACAAGCAAGAGAACTTAGGAAAACGGGAGCGCCTGTCAGTGCGACAAAATGAAAATGACGAAAATGAAAATACTCCAAGCTAATGTGCATAGAAAGAGAGCAGCATTCGACTTACTACATAGCACTTGTCAAGACAAACACATAGACGTCGCCATTGTGGCAGAACCAAACAAGAAACTAGCTAGTAAAGGACCCTGGCTGAGCGATTTAAATATCGACGCAGCAATTAGGGTATTCAGCAAAGAAATTAGTATATTAAAATGTTACACAGAACAGAAAGAGTTTGTATGGGTGGAACTTGTGGACCTTGTTGTTTACTCTTGTTACGCATCACCGAATATAAGTGAACAAGAATTTGAGTCCTATCTTCAGCCACTAGGAGAAAGCCTAAAAACACAAAAGAAGCAGGTTTGGGTAACGAGTTTGTGGTCCCAAGGAAGACAAGAAAGAAAAGGCACTGGTAAACTGGATAGCAGAAATTTTACTAGTTGTGTAGAACAGAGGGAAAAATTTAATATTAAATTTATATATTTTCTCTTTTGCATTGTGGAGCTAATTTTCATTAGTTCAATTTTAACAACCATATTGAGAAGTGTCTTGATTTGGTATATTTTTTCCACGTTTTATTTATTATCAAAGATGAGTATGAACAAAGGTATCCCACGGTTGATAGTATTTTTTTCACCTTATTTATTTATGTGTTTATCTTTCTATAGCTTGTTGACAGCATCGAGTCTTCTGAATCCTCTTCATGTTAGGTTTTTCAAACGTTGTATGCTCATTACTTACTATGTTCATTTTTATTTTTGTACTTATACCACTGACATTTTTTTTGGTGTAGTTTAAGAGACGAAGCTCTATAAGTGTCAGTGTACGTTTGTTTTCCACACATTGTTGGAAAAGAGAAGAGGTTACCTACTATTCTTTGCCCGAAACGGTTTTTAGTAGCCATAGTATTGTTGAATAATTATTTACACCGGTTATATTTATTGGTGCAAGCTGATGTTCTTTAGTGCTTAAATTAGTGTCTTTTTCAAGTATATTATTTCCGCCAGCTTTTGGTTGAGTGACTTTAGGTGAAGACTGTGCTTTCTGACTCTCCTTCGTCTGCTATGTATACGGGTCGGTCGCAATCACTGTAAACTTTTGTCACAATTGCAGAAAGACAGTAGCTGAGAAATAAAAGTGCAAAGACGCATGTTTCAAATGTTTTATTAATTTTATTATAATTACGTCAAACATAGTATTTATTTTTAAATGTTGATACGTAATTTAAAATATTAAAACTTTTATTTATTTATATAAATAAATATATATATATAAATATATATATATATATATATATATATATATATATATATATATATATATATATATATTATATTTATATATATATATATGTGGGATATAATTTAGGATTAGATATAATTAGTTTGTAAGAAATAGTAATTATATAGTAAAGAACTCTATAAAATAGGTTAGGAACATTGCTAATATTAAGCTATATTCAAATGTTAATAGCTCTGCTTTGGAAATGATTTGTGAACCCCGTTCACTTGACGAGTCGCTTGCACGACATGCAATGATGCATGGTCAACGGAGTGATTGTAAAAAATGGCTGATACGTAGATTTACACAGTGTGTATGGCGTCATTGGTAAATTCAGAAAAATTTTGTGTTAACTAGTTGTTAATGGCATTGAGAATTATAATAAGTTTAACTATATTGCTAGGTGTAATATTAGTTATTGTTTAGACGTAAATAGTGTAGTTTGTGCATAAAAGTATAGTGTTAAATGTAAGGTTATTTTTATCATTATAAACGTTGTAAATGAAAACTATGTACTATTTATACTACGCATACTTTGTGATATGCAATCATTGAAAGGTCTTCAAACCTAAGCATTGCATATAATCTAGTGAAAATATTATTGTGAACTATTTTGATATATTAACATTTTTGTAATATAATTGTTTTTCTTTGAGAAATAATTAAATGAACTATTATTAAACAAAAGTTATGTGTTAACTTTATTTTTAATAAGCTAAATTGTAATGCGGGCTCAACTTAAGGATTAATAAGATAAAAACAGCTAAAACCACAGCTGGTAATCTGTCTAACACCCACTAAGGTGTACGGTAGACCCACAATTTGAAACGTCAACAAGGATAGGATTATTGTCACCCCACACTTGAGGGCTTAACCGGGATAGGTTTATTTGTCACCCCCACACTTGGGGGCTCAACCGGGATAAAGGAAAAATCAAGTTTATTCAGTCAAGAATATTCTTAACCTTTGAACCAGAACTATTGACCAACAGATAAGGAAACCTAGTTTATTCAGTAAAGAATACTCTTAACTTCCAGGTGCGTACAATTTACTCGTTAAAGTAATTGCACTTCAATCTGTTAGCAGTGATAAATATAACAATGATGAAGGAATTAAACAACTTGTCAGTAGCAGAATTACGTCAAGAACTTAGCTTCGTTGGAC
>CAVMBN010000167.1:43954-146430 GCA_963678705.1 Panorpa germanica
AGATTTTCATCAAATTTTTTTTTGATTTTTGCTCATAACTCGAATACGCTTCAATAGCAATGTGAGCTATAAGCGTAAATCTATGTAAGGAGGCGGTATTCGCATATGTCTAGAACATTGTTTTTTTGTAGCTATAAGATTTCACAAGTAACAGCGATTTTTTTAAAAATATTTTTTGATTCTCAGTCAATTTTATATGGAGAATGTTTAAAATAGCGTAAATCGCATTATTTTTTCTCAATTCGTCGTTTTAGCACTATTTCAACTTTCTGTGATAAAAACTGTAAAAGTTATAAGATTTTCATTAAATTTTTTTTGGATTTTTGCTCATAACTCGAATACGCTTCAATAGCAATGTAAACTATAGGCCTAAATCAATGTAAGGAGGCGGTAGTCGCACATGTCAAGTACATTGTTTTTTTGTAGCTATAAAATTTCACAAGTAACAGCGATTTTTATTTAAATATTTTCTGATTCTCAGTAAATTTTATATGGAAAATGTTAAAAATAGCGTAAATCGCATTATATTTTCTCAATTTGTCGTTTTAGCACTATTTCAACTTTCTGTGATAAAAACTGTAAAAGTTATAAGATTTTCATTAAATTTTTTTTGGATTTTTGCTCATAATTTGAATACGCTTCAATAGCAATGTGAACTATAAGCCTAAATCTATGTAAGGAGGCGGTATTTGCACATGTCTAACACATTGTTTTTTTGTAGCTATAAGATTTCACAAGTAACAGAGATTTTTTTAAAATTATTTTCTGATTCTCAGTCAATTTTATATGGAGAATGTTCAAAATAGCGTAAATCGCATTATTTTTTCTCAATTCGTCGTTTTAGCACTATTTAAACTTTCTGTGATAAAAACTGTAAAAGTTATGGGATTTTCATCAAATTTTTTTTGGATTTTTGCTCAAAACTCGAATACGCTTCAATAGCAATGTGAACTATGGGCCTTACATATTTATGTAAGGAGGCGGTATTCGCACATGTCAAGTACATTGTATTTTTGTAGCTATAAGATTTCACAAGTAACCGCGATTTTTTTAAAATCATTTTCTGATTATTAGTCAATTTTATATGGAGAATATTCAAATTAGCGTAAATCGCATTATTTTATCTTAATTCGTCGTTTTAGCACTATTTCAACTTTCTGTGATAAAAACTGTAAAAGTTATGGGATTTTCATCAAATTTTTTTTAGATTTTTCCTTATAACTCGAATACGCTTCAATAGCAATGTGAACTATAGGCCTAAATCTATGTGAGGCGGCGGTATTCGCACAAGTCTAGTACATTGTTTTTTTGTAGCTATAAGATTTCACAAGTAACCGTGATTCTTTTTTAAATATTTTTTAATTCTCAGTCAATTTTATATAGAGAATGTTCAAAATAGCGTAAATCGCATTATTTTTTCTCAATTCGTCGTTTTAGCACTATTTCAACTTTCTGTGATAAAAACTGAAAAAGTTATGGGATTTTCATCAATTTTTTTTTGGATTTTTGCTCATAACTCGAAAACGCTTTAATAGCAATGTGAACTATAGGGCTAAATCTATGTAAGGAGGCGGTATTCGTACATGTCTAGTACATTGTTTTTTTGTAGCTATTATGTTTCACAAGTAACCGCGATTTCTTAAAAATATTTTCTGATTCTCAGTCAATTTTATATAGAGAATGTTCAAAATAGCGTAAATCGCATTATTTTTTCTCAATTCGTCGTTTTAGCACTATTTCAACTTTCTGTGATAAAAACTGTAAAATGTATGGGATTTTCATCAAATTTTTTTTGGATTTTTGCTCATAACTCGAATACGCTTCAATAGCAATGTGAACTATAGGCCTAAATCTATGTAAGGAGATGGTATTCGCACATGTCTGGTACATTGTTTTTTTGTAGCTATAAGATTTCACAAGTAACAGCGATTTTTTTAAAAATATTTTCTTATTCTCAGACAGTTTTATATGGAGAATGTTTAAAATAGCGTAAATTGCATTATTTTTTCTCAATTCGTCGTTTTAGCACTATTTGAACTTTCTGTGATAAAAACTGTAAAAGTTATAAGATTTTCATTAAATTTTTTTTGGATTTTTGCTCATAACTCGAATACGCTTCAATAGCAATGTGAACTATAAGCCTAAATCTATGTAAGGAGGCGGTATTTGCACATGTCTAACACATTGTTTTTTTGTAGCTATAAGATTTCACAAGTAACAGAGATTTTTTTAAAATTATTTTCTGATTCTCAGTCAATTTTATATGGAGAATGTTCAAAATAGCGTAAATCGCATTATTTTTTCTCAATTCGTCGTTTTAGCACTATTTAAACTTTCTGTGATAAAAACTGTAAAAGTTATGGGATTTTCATCAAATTTTTTTTGGATTTTTGCTCAAAACTCGAATACGCTTCAATAGCAATGTGAACTATGGGCCTTACATATCTATGTAAGGAGGCGGTATTTGCACATGTCAAGTACATTGTTTTTTTGTAGCTATAAGATTTCACAAGTAACCGCGATTTTTTTAAAATTATTTTCTGATTATTAGTCAATTTTATATGGAGAATATTCAAAATAGCGTAAATCGCATTATTTTATCTCAATTCGTCGTTTTAGCACTATTTCAACTTTCTGTGATAAAAACTGTAAAAGTTATGGGATTTTCATCAAATTTTTTTTGGATTTTTCCTCATAACTCGAATACGCTTCAATAGCAATGTGAACTATAGGCCTAAATCTATGTGAGGAGGCGGTATTCGCACATGTCTAGTACATTGTTTTTTTGTAGCTATAAGATTTCACAAGTAACCGTGATTCTTTTTTAAATATTTTTTAATTCTCAGTCAATTTTATATAGAGAATGTTCAAAATAGCGTAAATCGCATTATTTTTTCTCAATTCGTCGTTTTAGCACTATTTCAACTTTCTGTGATAAAAACTGAAAAAGTTATGGGATTTTCATCAATTTTTTCTGGATTTTTGCTCATAACTCGAAAACGCTTTAATAGCAATGTGAACTATAGGGCTAAATCTATGTAAGGAGGCGGTATTCGCACATGTCTAACACATTGTTTTTTTGTAGTTATAAGATTTCACAAGTAACAGCGATTTTTTTAAAAATATTTTCTGATTCTCAGTCAATTTTATATGGGGAATGTTCAAAATAGCGTAAATCGCATTAATTTTTCTCAATTCGTCGTTTTAGCACTATTTCAACTTTCTGTGATAAAAACTGTAAAATTTATGGGATTTTCTTCAAATTTTTTTTGCATTTTGCTCATAACTCGAATACGCTTCAATAGCAATGTGAACAATAGGCCTAAATCTATGTAAGGAGGCGGTATTCGCACTTGTCAAATACATTGTTTTTTTGTAGCTATAAGATTTCACAAGTAACAGCTATTTTTTTAAAAATATTTTCTGATTCTCAGTCAATTTTATATGGAGAATGTTCAAAATAGAGTAAATCGCATTATTTTTTCTTAATTCGTCGTTGTGGCACTATTTCAACTTTCTGTGATAAAAACTGTAAAAGTTTTGAGATTTTCATCAAATTTTTTTTGGATTTTTGTTAATAACTCGAATATGCTTCAATAGCACTGTAAACTATAGGCCTAAATCTATGTAAGGAGGTGGTATTCGCACATGTCTAATACATTCTTTTTTTGTAGCTATAAGATTTTACAAGTAACAGTGATTTTTTTAAAAATATTTTCTGATTCTCAGTCAATTTTATGTGGAGAATGTTCAAAATAGCGTCAATCGCATTATTTTTTCTTAATTCGTCGTTTAAGCACTATTTCAACTTTCTGTGATAAAAACTGTAAAAGTTATGGGATTTTCATTAAATTTTTTTTGGATTTTTCCTCATAACTCGAATACGCTTCAATAGCAATGTGAACTATAGGCCTAAATCTATGTGAGGAGGCGGTATTCGCACATGTCTAGTACATTGTTTTTTTGTAGCTATAAGATTTCACAAGTAACCGTGATTCTTTTTTAAATATTTTCTGATTCTCAGTCAATTTTATATAGAGAATGTTCAAAATAGCGTAAATCGCATTATTTTTTCTCAATTCGTCGTTTTAGCACTATTTCAACTTTCTGTGATAAAAACTGTAAAAGTTATGGGATTTTCATCAATTTTTTTTTGGATTTTTGCTCTTAACTCGAAAACGCTTTCATAGCAATGTGAACTATAGGGCTAAATCTATGTAAGGAGGCGGTATTCGTACATGTCTAGTACATTGTTTTTTTGTAGCTATAAGATTTCACAAGTAACCGCGATTTTTTTAAAATATTTTCTGATTCTCAGTCAATTTTATATGGAGAATGTTCAAAATAGCGTAAATCGCATTATTTTTTTACAATTCGTCGTTTTAGCACTATTTTAACTTTCTGTGATAAAAACTGTAAAAGTTATGGGATTTTCATCAAATTTTTTTTGGATTTTTGCTCATAACTCAAATACGCTTAAATAGCAATGTAAACTGTAGGCCTAAATCTATGTAAGGAGACGGTATTTGCACATGTCTAGTACATTGTTTTTTTGCAGCTATAAGAATTCACAAGTAACAGCGATTTTTTTAAAAATATTTTCTGATTCTTAGTCATTTTTATATGGAGAATGTTTAAAATAGTGTAAAATAGTGTAAAATCGAATTATTTTTTCTCAATTCGTCGTTTTAGTACTATTTAAACTTTCTGTGATAAAAACTGTAAAAGTTATGGGATTTTCATTAAATTTTTTTTGTATTTTTGCTCATATCTCGAATACGCTTCAATAGCAATGTAAACTATAAGCCTAAATCTATGTAAGGAGGCGGTATTCGCACATGTCTAACACATTGTTTTTTTGTAGCTATAAGATTTTACAAGTAACAGCGATTTTTTTAAAAATATTTTCTGATTCTCAGTCAATTTTATATGGAGAATGTTCAAAATTGCGTAAATCGCATTATTTTTTTACAATTCGTCGTTTTAGCACTATTTTAACTTTCTGTGATAAAAACTGTAAAAGTTATAAGATTTTCATTAAATTTTTTTTGGATTTTTGCTCATAACTCGAATACGCTTCAATAGCAATGTGAACTATAAGCCTAAAACTATGTAAGGAGGCGGTATTCGCACATGTCTAACACATTGTTTTTTTGTAGTTATAAGATTTCACAAGTAACAGCGATTTTTTTAAAAATATTTTCTGATTCTCAGTCAATTTTATATGGGGAATGTTCAAAATAGCGTAAATCGCATTAATTTTTCTCAATTCGTCGTTTTAGCACTATTTCAACTTTCTGTGATAAAAACTGTAAAATTTATGGGATTTTCTTCAAATTTTTTTTGCATTTTGCTCATAACTCGAATACGCTTCAATAGCAATGTGAACAATAGGCCTAAATCTATGTAAGGAGGCGGTATTCGCACTTGTCAAATACATTGTTTTTTTGTAGCTATAAGATTTCACAAGTAACAGCTATTTTTTTAAAAATATTTTCTGATTCTCAGTCAATTTTATATGGAGAATGTTCAAAATAGAGTAAATCGCATTATTTTTTCTTAATTCGTCGTTGTGGCACTATTTCAACTTTCTGTGATAAAAACTGTAAAAGTTTTGAGATTTTCATCAAATTTTTTTTGGATTTTTGGTAATAACTCGAATATGCTTCAATAGCACTGTAAACTATAGGCCTAAATCTATGTAAGGAGGTGGTATTCGCACATGTCTAATACATTCTTTTTTTGTAGCTATAAGATTTTACAAGTAACAGTGATTTTTTTAAAAATATTTTCTGATTTTTAGTCAATTTTATGTGGAGAATGTTCAAAATAGCGTCAATCGCATTATTTTTTCTTAATTCGTCGTTTAAGCACTATTTCAACTTTCTGTGATAAAAACTGTAAAAGTTATGGGATTTTCATTAAATTTTTTTTGGATTTTTCCTCATAACTCGAATACGCTTCAATAGCAATGTGAACTATAGGCCTAAATCTATGTGAGGAGGCGGTATTCGCACATGTCTAGTACATTGTTTTTTTGTAGCTATAAGATTTCACAAGTAATCGTGATTCTTTTTTTAATATTTTCTGATTCTCAGTCAATTTTATATAGAGAATGTTCAAAATAGCGTAAATCGCATTATTTTTTCTCAATTCGTCGTTTTAGCACTATTTCAACTTTCTGTGATAAAAACTGTAAAAGTTATGGGATTTTCATCAATTTTTTTTTGGATTTTTGCTCTTAACTCGAAAACGCTTTCATAGCAATGTGAACTATAGGGCTAAATCTATGTAAGGAGGCGGTATTCGTACATGTCTAGTACATTGTTTTTTTGTAGCTATAAGATTTCACAAGTAACCGCGATTTTTTTAAAATATTTTCTCATTCTCAGTCAATTTTATATGGAGAATGTTCAAAATAGCGTAAATCGCATTATTTTTTTACAATTCGTCGTTTTAGCACTATTTTAACTTTCTGTGATAAAAACTGTAAAAGTTATGGGATTTTCATCAAATTTTTTTTGGATTTTTGCTCATAACTCAAATACGCTTAAATAGCAATGTAAACTGTAGGCCTAAATCTATGTAAGGAGACGGTATTTGCACATGTCTAGTACATTGTTTTTTTGCAGCTATAAGAATTCACAAGTAACAGCGATTTTTTTAAAAATATTTTCTGATTCTCAGTCATTTTTATATGGAGAATGTTTAAAATAGTGTAAAATAGTGTAAAATCGAATTATTTTTTCTCAATTCGTCGTTTTAGTACTATTTAAACTTTCTGTGATAAAAACTGTAAAAGTTATGGGATTTTCATTAAATTTTTTTTGTATTTTTGCTCATATCTCGAATACGCTTCAATAGCAATGTAAACTATAAGCCTAAATCTATGTAAGGAGGCGGTATTCGCACATGTCTAACACATTGTTTTTTTGTAGCTATAAGATTTTACAAGTAACAGCGATTTTTTTAAAAATATTTTCTGATTCTCAGTCAATTTTATATGGAGAATGTTCAAAATTGCGTAAATCGCATTAATTTTTCTCAATTCGTCGTTTTAGCACTATTTCAACTTTCTGTGATAAAAACTGTAAAAGTTATGGTATTTTCTTCAAATTTTTTTTGATTTTTGCTCATAACTCGAATACGCTTCAATAGCAATGTGAACTATAGGCCTAAATCTATGTAAGGAGGCGGTATTCGCACATGTCAAGTACATTGTTTTTTTGTAGCTATAAGATTTCACAAGTAACAGCGATTTTTTTAAAAATATTTTCTGATTCTAAGTCAATTTTATATGGAGAATGTTCAAAATAGCGTAAATCGCATTTTGTTTTCCCAATTCGTCGTTTTAGCACTATTTAAACTTTCTGTGATAAAAACTGTAAAAGTTATGGGATTTTCATCAAATTTTTTTTTGATTTTGCTCAAAACTCGAATACGCTTCAATAGCAATGTGAACTATAGGCCTAAATCTATGTAAGGAGGCGGTATTCGCACATGTCAAGTACATTGTTTTTTTGTAGCTATAAGATTTCACAAGTAACAGCGATTTTTTTAAAAATATTTTCTGATTCTAAGTCAATTTTTTATGGAGAATGTTCAAAATAGCGTAAATCGCATTTTTTTTTCCCAATTCGTCGTTTTAGCACTATTTAAACTTTCTGTGATAAAAACTGTAAAAGTTATGGGATTTTCATCAAATTTTTTTTTGGATTTTTGCTCATAACTTGAATACGCTTTAATAGCAATGTGAACTATAGGCCTAAATCTATGTAAGGAGGCGGTATTCGCACATGTCTAATACATTGTTTTTTTGTAGCTATAAGATTTCACAAGTAACAGCGATTTTTTTTTAAATATTTTCTGATTATCAGTAAATTTTATATGGAAAATGTTCAAAATAGCGTAAATCGCATTATTTTTTCTCAATTCGTCGTTTAAGCACTATTTCAACTTTCTGTGATAAAAACTGTAAAAGTTATAAGATTTTCATCAAATTTTTTTTGGATTTTTGCTCATAACTCGAATACGCTTCAATAGCAATGTGAGCTATAAGCGTAAATCTATGTAAGGAGGCGGTATTCGCATATGTCTAGAACATTGTTTTTTTGTAGCTATAAGATTTCACAAGTAACAGCGATTTTTTTAAAAATATTTTTTGATTCTCAGTCAATTTTATATGGAGAATGTTTAAAATAGCGTAAATCGCATTATTTTTTCTTAATTCGTCGTTTTAGCACTATTTCAACTTTCTGTGATAAAAACTGTAAAAGTTATAAGATTTTCATTAAATTTTTTTTGGATTTTTGCTCATAACTCGAATACGCTTCAATAGCAATGTAAACTATAGGCCTAAATCAATGTAAGGAGGCGGTATTCGCACATGTCAAGTACATTGTTTTTTTGTAGCTATAAGATTTCACAAGTAACAATGATTTTTTTTTAAATATTTTCTGATTCTCAGTAAATTATATATGGAAAATGTTCAAAATAGCGTAAATCGCATTATTTTTTCTCAATTTGTCGTTTTAGCACTATTTCAACTTTCTGTGATAAAAACTGTAAAAGTTATAAGATTTTCATTAAATTTTTTTTGGATTTTTGCTCATAACTCGAATACGCTTCAATAGCAATGTGAACTATAAGCCTAAATCTATGTAAGGAGGCGGTATTTGCACCTGTCTAACACATTGTTTTTTTGTAGCTATAAGATTTCACAAGTAACAGCGATTTTTTTAAAAATATTTTCTGATTCTCAGTCAATTTTATATGGAGAATGTTCAAAATAGCGTAAATCGCATTATTTTTTCTCAATTCGTCGTTTTAGCACTATTTAAACTTTCTGTGATAAAAACTGTAAAAATTATGTGATTTTCATCAAGTTTTTTTTGGATTTTTGCTCAAAACTCGAATACGCTTCAATAGCAATGTGAACTATAGGCCTAAATCTATGTAAGGAGGCGGTATTCGCACATGTCAAGTACATTGTTTTTTTGTAGCTATAAGATTTCACAAGTAACCTCGATTTTTTTAAAATTATTTTCTGATTCTCAGTCAATTTTATATGGAGAATATTCAAAATAGCGTAAATCGCATTATTTTATCTCAATTCGTCGTTTTAGCACTATTTCAACTTTCTGTGATAAAAACTGTAAAAGTTATGTAATTTTCATCAAATTTTTTTTGGATTTTTCCTCATAACTCGAATACGCTTCAATAGCAATGTGAACTATAGGCCTAAATCTATGTGAGGAGGCGGTATTCGCACATGTCTAGTACATTGTTTTTTTGTAGCTATAAGATTTCACAAGTAACCGTGATTCTTTTTTGAATAATTTTTGATTCTCAGTCAATTTTATATAGAGAATGTTCAAAATAGCGTAAATCGCATTATTTTTTCTCAATTCGTCGTTTTAGCACTATTTCAACTTTCTGTGATAAAAACTGTAAAAGTTATGGGATTTTCATCAATTTTTTTTTGGATTTTTGCTCATAACTCGAAAACGCTTTAATAGCAATGTGAACTATAGGGCTAAATCTATGTAAGGAGGCAATATTCGTACATGTCTAGTACATTGTTTTTTTGTAGCTATTAGATTTCACAAGTAACCGCGTTTTTTTTTAAATACTTTCTGATTCTCAGTCAATTTTATATAGAGAATGTTCAAAATAGCGTAAATCGCATTATTTTTTCTCAATTCGTCGTTTTAGCACTATTTCAACTTTCTGTGATAAAAACTGTAAAATGTATGGGATTTTCATCAAATTTTTTTTGGATTTTTGCTCATAACTCGAATACGCTTCAATAGCAATGTGAACTGTAGGCCTAAATCTATGTAAGGAGACGGTATTTGCACATGTCTAGTACATTGTTTTTTTGTTGCTATAAGATTTCACAAGTAACAGCGATTTTTTTTTTAATATTTTCTGATTCTCAGTAAATTTTATATGGAAAATGTTCAAAATAGCGTAAATCGCATTATTTTTTCTCAATTTGTCGTTTTAGCACTATTTCAACTTTCTGTGATAAAAACTGTAAAAGTTATAAGATTTTCATTAAATTTTTTTTGGATTTTTGCTTATAACTCGAATACGCTTCAATAGCAATGTGAACTATAAGCCTAAATCTATGTAAGGAGGCGGTATTTGCACATGTCTAACACATTGTTTTTTTGTAGCTATAAGATTTCACAAGTAACAGCGATTTTTTTAAAAATATTTTCTGATTCTCAGTCAATTTTATATGGAGAATGTTCAAAATAGCGTAAATCGCATTATTTTTTCTCAATTCGTCGTTTTAGCATTATTTAAACTTTCTGTGATAAAAACTGTAAAAGTTATGGGATTTTCATCAATTTTTTTTTGGATTTTTGCTCAAAACTCGAATACGCTTCAATAGCAATGTGAACTATAGGCCTAAATCTATGTGAGGAGGCGGTATTCGCACATGTCTAGTACATTGTTTTTTTGTAGCTATAAGATTTCACAAGTAACCGTGATTCTTTTTTAAATATTTTTTGATTCTCAGTCAATTTTATATAGAGAATGTTCAAAATAGCGTAAATCGCATAATTTTTTCTCAATTCGTCGTTTTAGCACTATTTCAACTTTCTGTGATAAAAACTGTAAAAGTTATGGGATTTTCATCAATTTTTTTTTGGATGTTTGCTCTTAACTCGAAAACGCTTTCATAGCAATGTGAACTATAGGGCTAAATCTATGTAAGGAGGCGGTATTCGTACATGTCTAGTACATTGTTTTTTTGTAGCTATAAGATTTCACAAGTAACCGCGATTTTTTTAAAATATTTTCTGATTCTCAGTCAATTTTATATGGAGAATGTTCAAAATAGCGTAAATCGCATTATTTTTTTACAATTCGTCGTTTTAGCACTATTTTAACTTTCTGTGATAAAAACTGTAAAAGTTATGGGATTTTCATCAAATTTTTTTTGGATTTTTGCTCATAACTCGAATACGCTTCAATAGCAATGTAAACTGTAGGCCTAAATCTATGTAAGGAGACGGTATTTGCACATGTCTAGTACATTGTTTTTTTGCAGCTATAAGATTTCACAAGTAACAGCGATTTTTTTAAAAATATTTTCTGATTCTCAGCATTTTTATATGGAGAATGTTTAAAATAGCGTAAATCGAATTATTTTTTTTCAATTCGTCGTTTTAGTACTATTTAAACTTTCTGTGATAAAAACTGTAAAAGTTATGGGATTTTCATTAAATTTTTTTTGTATTTTTGCTCATATCTCGAATACGCTTCAATAGCAATGTAAACTATAAGCCTAAATCTATGTAAGGAGGCGGTATTCGCACATGTCTAACACATTGTTTTTTTGTAGCTATAAGATTTTACAAGTAACAGCGATTTTTTTTAAAATATTTTCTGATTCTCAGTCAATTTTATATGGAGAATATTCAAAATTGCGTAAATCGCATTATTTTTTCTCAATTCGTCGTTTTAGCACTATTTCAACTTTCTGTGATAAAAACTGTAAAAGTTATGGTATTTTCTTCAAATTTTTTTTGATTTTTGCTCATAACTCGAATACGCTTCAATAGCAATGTGAACTATAGGCCTAAATCTATGTAAGGAGGCGGTATTCGCACATGTCAAGTACATTGTTTTTTTGTAGCTATAAGATTTCACAAGTAACAGCGATTTTTTTAAAAATATTTTCTGATTCTAAGTCAATTTTATATGGAGAATGTTCAAAATAGCGTAAATCGCATTATTTTTTCCCAATTCGTCGTTTTAGCACTATTTAAACTTTCTGTGATAAAAACTGTAAAAGTTATGGGATTTTCATCAAATTTTTTTTTGATTTTGCTCAAAACTCGAATACGCTTCAATAGCAATGTGAACTATAGGCCTAAATCTATGTAAGGAGGCGGTATTCGCACATGTCAAGTACATTGTTTTTTTGTAGCTATAAGATTTCGCAAGTAACCACGATTTTTTTAAAATTATTTTCTGATTCTCAGTCAATTTTATATGGAGAATATTCAAAATAGCGTAAATCGCATTATTTTTTCTCGATTCGTCGTTTTAGCACTATTTCAACTTTCTGTGATAAAAACTGTAAAAGTTATGGGATTTTCATCAAATTTTTTTTTGGATTTTTGCTCATAACTTGAATACGCTTTAATAGCAATGTGAACTATAGGCCTAAATCTATGTAAGGAGGCGGTATTCGCACATGTCTAATACATTGTGTTTTTGTAGCTATAAGATTTCACAAGTAACAGCGATTTTTTTAAAAATATTTTCTGATTATCAGTAAATTTTATATGGAAAATGTTCAAAATAGCGTAAATCGCATTATTTTTTCTCAATTCGTCGTTTAAGCACTATTTCAACTTTCTGTGATAAAAACTGTAAAAGTTATAAGATTTTCATCAAATTTTTTTTGGATTTTTGCTCATAACTCGAATACGCTTCAATAGCAATGTGAGCTATAAGCGTAAATCTATGTAAGGAGGCGGTATTCGCATATGTCTAGAACATTGTTTTTTTGTAGCTATAAGATTTCACAAGTAACAGCGATTTTTTTAAAAATATTTTTTGATTCTCAGTCAATTTTATATGGAGAATGTTTAAAATAGCGTAAATCGCATTATTTATTCATAATTCGTCGTTTTAGCACTATTTCAACTTTCTGTGATAAAAACTGTAAAAGTTATAAGATTTTCATTAAATTTTTTTTGGATTTTTGCTCATAACTCGAATACGCTTCAATAGCAATGTAAACTATAGGCCTAAATCAATGTAAGGAGGCGGTATTCGCACATGTCAAGTACATTGTTTTTTTGTAGCTATAAGATTTCACAAGTAACAGCGATTTTTATAAAAATATTTTCTGATTCTCAGTCAATTTTATATGGAGAATATTCAAAATAGCGTAAATTGCATTATTTTATCTCAATTCGTCGTTTTAGCACTATTTCAACTTTCTGTGATAAAAACTGTAAAAGTTATGGGATTTTCATCAAATTTTTTTTGGATTTTTCCTCATAACTCGAATACGCTTCAATAGCAATGTGAACTATAGGCCTAAATCTATGTGAGGAGGCGGTATTCGCACATGTCTAGTACATTGTTTTTTTGTAGCTATAAGATTTCACAAGTAACCGTGATTATTTTTTAAATATTTTTTGATTCTCAGTCAATTTTATATAGAGAATGTTCAAAATAGCGTAAATCGCATTATTTTTTCTCAATTCGTCGTTTTAGCACTATTTCAACTTTCTGTGATAAAAACTGTAAAAGTTATGGGATTTTCATCAATTTTTTTTTGGATTTTTGCTCATAACTCGAAAACGCTTTAATAGCAATGTGAACTATAGGGCTAAATCTATGTAAGGAGGCAATATTCGTACATGTCTAGTACATTGTTTTTTTGTAGCTATTAGATTTCACAAGTAACCGCGATTTTTTTTAAATACTTTCTGATTCTCAGTCAATTTTATATAGAGAATGTTCAAAATAGCGTAAATTGCATTATTTTTCCTCAATTCGTCGTTTTAGCACTATTTCAACTTTCTGTGATAAATACTGTAAAATGTATGGGATTTTCATCAAATTTTTTTTGGATTTTTGCTCATAACTCGAATACGCTTCAATAGCAATGTGAACTGCAGGCCTAAATCTATGTAAGGAGACGGTATTTGAACATGTCTAGTACATTGTTTTTTTGTTGCTATAAGATTTCACAAGTAACAGCGATTTTTTTTTAAATATTTTCTGATTCGCAGTAAATTTTATATGGAAAATGTTCAAAATAGCGTAAATCGCATTATTTTTTCTCAATTTGTCGTTTTAGCACTATTTCAACTTTCTGTGATAAAAACTGTAAAAGTTATAAGATTTTCATTAAATTTTTTTTGGATTTTTACTTATAACTCGAATACGCTTCAATAGCAATGTGAACTATAAGCCTAAATCTATGTAAGGAGGCGGTATTTGCACATGTCTAACACATTGTTTTTTTGTAGCTATAAGATTTCACAAGTAACAGCGATTTTTTTAAAAATATTTTCTGATTCTCAGTCAATTTTATATGGAGAATGTTCAAAATAGCGTAAATCGCATTATTTTTTCTCAATTCGTCGTTTTAGCATTATTTAAACTTTCTGTGATAAAAACTGTAAAAGTTATGGGATTTTCATCAAATTTTTTTTGGATTTTTGCTCAAAACTCGAATACGCTTCAATAGCAATGTGAACTATAGGCCTAAATCTATGTGAGGAGGCGGTATTCGCACATGTCTAGTACATTGTTTTTTTGTAGCTATAAGATTTCACAAGTAACCGTGATTCTTTTTTAAATATTTTTTGATTCTCAGTCAATTTTATATAGAGAATGTTCAAAATAGCGTAAATCGCATAAATTTTTCTCAATTCGTCGTT
Source organism: Panorpa germanica (assembly GCA_963678705.1). Classification (NCBI taxonomy): domain Eukaryota; kingdom Metazoa; phylum Arthropoda; class Insecta; order Mecoptera; family Panorpidae; genus Panorpa; species Panorpa germanica. Next base: position 58,381 of record CAVMBN010000167.1, read on the forward strand.
TTAGCACTATTTCAACTTTCTGTGATAAAAACTGTAAAAGTTATGGGATTTTCATCAATTTTTTTTTGGATTTTTGCTCATAACTCGAAAACGCTTTAATAGCAATGTGAACTATAGGGCTAAATCTATGTAAGGAGGCGGTATTCGTACATGTCTAGTACATTGTTTTTTTGTAGCTATTAGATTTTACAAGTAACCGCGATTTTTTTAAAATATTTTGTGATTCTCAGTCAATTTTATATAGAGAATGTTCAAAATAGCGTAAATCGCAATATTTTTTCTTAATTCGTCGTTTTAGCACTATTTCAACTTTCTGTGATAAAAACTGTAAAATGTATGGGATTTTCATCAAATTTTTTTTGGATTTTTGCTCATAACTCGAATACGCTTCAATAGCAATGTGAACTGAAGGCCTAAATCTATGTAAGGAGACGGTATTTGCACATGTCTAGTACATTGTTTTTTTGTTGCTATAAGATTTCACAAGTAACAGCGATTTTTTGTTAAATATTTTCTGATTCTCAGTCATTTTTATATGGAGAATGTTTAAAATAGCGTAAATCGCATTATTTTTTCTCAATTCGTCGTTTTAGTACTATTTAAACTTTCTGTGATAAAAACTGTAAAAGTTATGGGATTTTCATTAAATTTTTTTTTTGGTTTTTGCTCATAACTCGAATACGCTTCAATAGCAATGTGAACTATAAGCCTAAATCTATGTATGAAGGCGGTATTCGCACATGTCTAACACATTGTTTTTTTGTAGCTATAAGATTTCACAAGTAACAGCGATTTTTTTAAAAATATTTTCTGATTCTCAGTCAATTTTATATGAAGAATGTTCAAAATAGCGTAAATCGCATTATTTTTTCTCAATTCGTCGTTTTAGCACTATTTCAACTTTCTGTGACAAAAACTGTAAAAGTTATGGGATTTTCACTAAATTTTTTTTGGATTTTTGCTCATTACTCGAATACCCTTCAATAGCAATGTGAACTATTAACCTAAATCTATGTAAGGAGGCGGTATTCGCACATGTCTAACACATTGTTTTTTTGTAGCTATAAGATTTCACAAGTAACAACGATTTTTTTTTAAATATTTTCTGATTCTCAGTCAAGTTTATATGGAGAATGTTCAAAATAGCGTAAATCGCATTATTTTTTCTCAGTTCTTCGTTTTAGCACTATTTCAACTTTCTGGTATAAAAACTGTAAAAGTTATGGGATTTTCTTCAAATTTTTTTTGGATTTTTGCTCATAACTCGAATACGCTTCAATAGCAATGTGAAATATAGGCCTAAATCTATGTAAAGAGGCATTATTCGCACATGTCTAACACATTGTTTTTTTGTAGATATAAGATTTCACAAGTAACAGCGATTTTTTTTAAAAATATTTTCTTATTCTCAGACAATTTTATATGGAGAATGTTCAAAATAGCGTAAATTGCATTATTTTTTCTCAATTCGTCGTTTTAGCACTATTTCAACTTTCTGTGATAAAAACTGTAAAAGTTATGGGATTTTCATCAAATTTTTTTTGGATTTTTGCTCATAACTTGAATACGCTTCAATAGCAATGTGAACTATAGGCCTAAATCTATGTAAGGAGATGGTATTCGCACATGTCTAGTACATTGTTTTTTTGTAGCTATAAGATTTCATTCGTTGTTGGATAGTCAAAGTATTCAGTTCAGTTTATAAAGTCATTCTTCATATTTAATATAATATTAATTGTATTATTTATAAGTTGATAGTTATAGTGCCAGTAACATTGATGTAATGTAATATGAATATTCTTCTTTCTACACGGGTTTCGTTTGAAATAAATAAATATTAGAGGTAGCGACAAGACTTCTTCCAAGGGGAGGATGATGCGTTCCCCGCCTACTACGCATACCAACCAGCAGCATTCTGGCCCAGTTCAAAGATGCATAGAACCAGAAATAAATATAGAAAATATAGAAAATGCAGAGGCAAAAAAATGGCAACTAGCATGGGAAGAAGAGAGGAAACAAAGATCCATACTTGAGGAAACTGTGAAAGAATTAAAGCAGCAAGTATGGGAACTACAAGATATAGCTCAAGGAATTAAACCATCGCACAAGGCTGGAAATAATTCAGTGAGAAATGAAGAAGTTGAACAATATGGAACAGATGAAGATGAAGTAATTCGGGAGACCGACTGGATCTTCAAGAGAAAATCAAAGAAGCGAAAAGCAATCGCATCACCAGACGACATCACACCAGAAAAAGAGGTATACTCAAGAAAATTAGAGGACGTAAACAAAACTGAAAATACCAAACAAAAACAAAATAATAGTAACCGTCCTCCACCTATAAATGTAGCGGGGGGTAGAGGAGTACAAAACATTGTTTCAGATAATAAAAAGAAGTACAGAACAAGAATGCAAAGTCTTGTACAGTAAGTAGAAAGACGACTCCCATATGCATCAACTGTAAAGGAGATCATCCAGCTAGCTACAGAGGGTGTGTAGTAGCCATGGAACTTCAAACAGAAGGGACAATATTACAAAGCAGAAGAAGCAAGTACAAGTACAACGAAGGTATACACAGGAAAAGGAGATTCAACCTGCAAATATACAAGCAAGTAGCGCAAGCAGCGAAGCGCCTAAAACATACAGCCAGATTGCCAGCGGTAGAGAAGAAAAAAGAACAATAGAAGGAATGCTAAATCAAATTCTTAACAATATGAACGAGCAGCAAAATGTAAACAAACAAATCTTTGAGAAAATACAAAAACTAGAAACTGGTTTGATAATAATGCGACAAAGAAACAGAAATGAATAACGTAATTACAATAGCTGCCTGGAATGCCAACGGATTGCAAGGACGCATTCACGAATTAGAACTATTTATGCATCTTAAAAAAGTTGATATATGCCTTGTGTCCGAAACACATTTCACACGGGAGTCGTATATCAAGCTCAATAATTATCGCATTTACAAATCAAATCATCCAGCAAATAAAGCGAGGGGAGGAACAGCTATAATTATTCACGAAAGAGTAAAACACAATGCAGAAGTAAACATTGAAATAGAAGAAATGCAAGTTACAACAATTTCAATGAAAATACAAAACAAAGCATTCAAAATTGCAGCCATATATTGTCCACCACGATATAATCTTAAAAAACAAGACTATTTAAATCTCTTTAAAACTCTAGGCAACAAATTTATCATTGGAGGAGATCTCAACGCCAAAAACACTTTCTGGGGCTCTCGCTTAACCACGGCCAAAGGAAAGGAGCTCTATCAGGCAGGTTGCGATTATAAGTGTGAGTTCCTATCCACGGGAATGCCAACGTACTGGCCAACAGATAATGAAAAAATTCCAGATCTCATTGATTTCTATATAACAAAAGGGCTCTCAAGAAACTACATGCACATAGTTAGTGATGAAACAATATCATCGGATCACACACCGATCATATTCACCATTAGTAGTTCAATAATATTGAAAAGTACTCCACCAAGTCTCATTAACCATAAAATAGACTGGGAAGGATACCGTAAAGATATCGAACAAGATATAAATTTACAAATACCGCTGAAAACACCTAAAGAACTGGAAGACGATGTTGACATTTTAGTAAAAGCAATTCAAAATGCGGCATGGCGAAATTCTCCAAAAATAAAAGTAAAAGAAATTTTAATATCAATTTTCCAAAAGAGGTTAGAGTACTTGTCAACAAAAAAAGAAAAGCTAGAAAGAAATGGCAAATTACTAGAGCACCCCAGGACAAAACCATTCTAAATACATTAGCTAATAGTTTAAAAGAACTGCTGAAAGAAATAAAGAATGAAAACTTTGCTTGGTACCTGAGGAAGCTCTCTGCAGACAAGGAAACGGACTACTCATTATGGAAAGCAGCGAAAGCACTGAAGAGGCCGAAAAACCAGAACCCACCCATCAAAACAGAAGACGGATCATGGATGGTCAAGAACAAGCAAAAAGCAGACCTATTCGCTGAATATTTAGAGAAAACATTTAAGCCATATCCTCGACAGACTACCGAAGAAGACATCGCTTGCACTGCAAAAAGAGACAACCTCAAAATTCTTCCAGTAACTCTCAAAGAACTAAAACACATAATTAAGACCGATTTGAATGCCAAAAAAGCCCCGGGATTTGACCTTATAACGGGTAAGGTAATTAAAGAATTACCGGATATAGCACTGAGAAAACTCCTACATCATTTTAATGCAGCTATCAGACTACTATACGTCCCTAGCCAATGGAAAGTAGCTGAAGTGATAATGTTACTTAAACCAGGTAAACCACCAAATGAAGTCACGAGCTACCGGCCAATTTCACTACTGCCAGTTATTTCTAAAATATTTGAAAAACTACTCCTGAAAAGGTTGAAGCCAATAATAGATGAAAGAAGGCTAATTCCTGATCATCAATTCGGGTTTAGAAATAAACACACGACAATAGAACAGGTACATCGAATAACTAATATCATCGAAAAAGCACTTGAAACGCAACAAATATGTTCCAGCGTCTTTCTGGATGTGGCACAGGCGTTTGATAAAGTATGGCAAGTTGAATGGTACCTCATTCTCAAATCCTATCTAAAAGGTAGACATTTTAGAGTTAAAATAGAAGATGAGTACTCTGATATGAAGCAAATAAAAGCAGGAGTGCCCCAGGGGTAGCGACCTTGGACAGTTTTGTATTAATTATATACAAGGGATATTCCACAACCTGAGAATGCCACAATAGCTACCTTCGCAGATGACACTGCAATAATGGTTACTGGGAAAAAAGAAGAAGAAGTGAATAGTAAACTGCAGCAATCGCTTAATGAGGTTTATAAGTGGACAAAGAAATGGCGAATTAAGCTGAACGAAGCCAAATCAACGCACATAAATTTTACAAACAGGAAAACTATTCCTTTCGCAGTTACCCTCAACTCTCAAACAATACCTTACTCCAACACAGCGAAATACCTAGGTATGACACTAGATGCGAAGCTCAAGTGAAAGGAGCATGTCAAAATAAAAAGTGAGCAGCTAAATATTAAACTCAGAAAAATGCATTGGTTAATGGGAAGGCACTCACAGCTGACCGTGCATATCAAGCTGGTATTATACAACCAAATACTGAAACCCATTTGGACCTATGGTATACAACTGTGGGGTTGTACCAAGAAAACCAATTTAAAGAAAATACAAACGATTCAAAATAAAGTAATGCGTAGTATTACAGATGCGCCATGGCACATCAGAAATAAAAATCTACATCGTGACTTAAAGATGCCTACCGTAGACGATGAAATCAAGAAGGCAGCGAGTAGACATTTGCTACGTCTACAAGACCACCACAACAATGAAATATTGCAGTTACTCGATACGAGAACAGATCTGCGTAGATTAAAGAGGACCAAGCCTCAAGACCTGACCCTGTGATATCTACCACTGTACCACACAATAAGAAGTGTGTAATATAAATCTTTCGGAACTAGTCAGTGGATTGGATCTGGAATACGTATTGTACTTATTATATATAAAAATTGCTAGATAAGCAAATTTGCTTAGTTGTAATTACCTTGTAAAATAAAAAAAAAAAAAATTTATATGGGGAATGTTCAAAATAGCGTAAATCGCATTAATTTTTCTCAATTCGTCGTTTTAGCACTATTTCAACTTTCTGTGATAAAAACTGTAAAATTTATGGGATTTTCTTCAAATTTTTTTTGCATTTTGCTCATAACTCGAATACGCTTCAATAGCAATGTGAACTATAGGCCTAAATCTATGTAAGGAGGCGGTATTCGCACATGTCAAATACATTGTTTTTTTGTAGCTATAAGATTTCACAAGTAACCGTGATTCTTTTTTAAATATTTTCTGATTCTCAGTCAATTTTATATAGAGAATGTTCAAAATAGCGTAAATCGCATTATTTTTTCTCAAATCGTCGTTTTATCACTATTTCAACTTTCTGTGATAAAAACTGTAAAAGTTATGGGATTTTCATTAAATTTTTTTTTTGATTTTTGCTCATAACTCGAATACGCTTCAATAGCAATGTGAACTATAGGCCTAAATCTATGAAAGGAGGCGGTATTCGCACATGTCTAATACATTGTTTTTTTTGTAGCTATAAGATTTCACAAGTAACTGCGATTTTTTTTTAAATATTTTCTGATTCTCAGTCAATTTTATATAGAGAATGTTCAAAATAGCGTAAATCGCATTATTTTTTCTCAATTCGTTGATTTAGCACTATTTCAACTTTCTGTGATAAAAACTGTAGAAGTAATGAGATTATCATCAAATTTTTTTTGAATTTTTGCTCATAACTCGAATACGCTTCAATGGCAATGTGAACTATAAGCCTAAATCTATGTAAGGAGGCGGTATTTGCACATGTCTAACACATTGTTTTTTTGTAGCTATAAGATTTCACAAGTAACAGCGATTTTTTTAAAAATAATTTCTGATTCTCAGTCAATTTTATATGGAGAATGTTCAAAATAGCGTAAATCGCATTAATTTTTCTCAATTCGTCGTTTTAGCACTATTTCAACTTTCTGTGATAAAAACTGTAAAAGTTATGGGATTTTCTTCAAATTTTTTTTGATTTTTGCTCATAACTCGAATACGCTTCAATAGCAATGTGAACTATAGGCCTAAATCTATGAAAGGAGGCGGTATTCGCACATGTAAAGTACATTGTTTTTTTGTAGCTATAAGATTTCACAAGTAACAGCGATTTTTTTAAAAATATTTTCTGATTATAAGTCAATTTTATATAGAGAATATTCAAAATAGCGTAAATCGCATTATTTTTTCTCAATTCGTTCTCAATTCGAACTATTTAAACTTTCTGTGATAAAAACTGTAAAAGTTATGGGATTTTCATCAAATTTTTTTTGGATTTTTGCTCAAAACTCGAATACGCTTCAATAGCAATGTAAACTATAGGCCTAAATCTATGTAAGGAGGCGGTATTCGCACATGTCAAGTACATTGTTTTTTTGTAGCGATTTCACAAGTAACAGCGATTTTTTTAAAAATATTTTCTGATTGTAAGTCAATTTTATATGAATAATGTTCAAAATAGCGTAAATCGAATTATTTTTTCTCAATTTGTTGTTTTAGCACTCATTAAACTTTCTTTGATAAAATCTGTAAAAGTTATGGGATTTTCATCAAATTTTTTTTTGGATTTTTGCTCAAAACTCGAATACGCTTCAATAGCAATGTGAACTATAGGCCTAAATCTATGTAAGGAGGCGGTATTCGCACATGTCAAGTACATTGTTTTTTTGTAGCTATAAGATTTCACAAGTAACCGCGATTTTTTTAAAATTATTTTGTGATTCTCAGTCAATTTTATATGGAGAATATTCAAAATAGCGTAAATCGCATTATTTTTTCTCAATTCGTCGTTTTAGCACTATTTCAACTTTTTGTGATAAAAACTGTAAAAGTTATGGGATATTCTTCAAATTTTTTTTGATTTTTGCTCATAACTCGAATACGCTTCAATAGCAATGTAAACTATAGGCCTAAATCGATGTAAGGAGGCGGTATTCGCACATGTCAAGTACATTGTTTTTTTGTAGCTATAAGATTTCACAAGTAACCGCGATTTTTTTTTAATTATTTTCTGATTCTCAGTCAATTTTATATGGAGAATATTTAAAATAGCGTAAATCGCAATATTTTTTTTCAATTCGTCGTTTTAGCACTATTTCAACTTTCTGTGATAAAAACTGTAAAAGTTATGGGATTTTCATCAAATTTTTTTTGGATTTTTGCTTATAACTCGCATACGCTTCAATAGCAATGTGAACTATAAGCCTAAATCTATGTAAGGAGGCGGTATTCGCACATGTCTAGTACATTGCTTTTTGTAGCTATAAGATTTCACAAGTAACAGCGATTTTTTTTTAAATATTTTCTGATTCTCAGTCAATTTTATATGGAGAATGTTCAAATTAGCGTAAATCGCATTATTTTTTCTCAATTCGTCGTTTTAGCACTATTTCAACTTTCTGTGATAAAAACTGTAAAAGTTATGGGATTTTCATCAAATTTTTTTTGGATTTTTGCTCATAACTCGAATACGCTTCAATAGCAATGTGAGCTATAAGCCTAAATCTATGTAAGGAGGCGGTATTCGCATATGTCTAGTACATTGTTTTTTTGTAGCTATAAGATTTCACAAGTAACAGCGATCTTTTTCAAAATATTTTTTGATTCTCAGTCAATTTTATATGGAGAATGTTTAAAATAGCGTAAATCGTAATATTTTTTCTCAATTCGTCGTTTTAGCACTATTTCAACTTTCTGTGATAAAAACTGTAAAAGTTATGGGATTTTCATCAAATTTTTTTTGGATTTTTGCTCATAACTCGAATACGCTTCAATAGCAATGTGAACCATAGGCCTAAATCTATGTAAGGAGGCGGTATTCGCACATGTCTAATACATTGTTTTTTTTGTAGCTATAAGATTTTACAAGTAACTGCGATTTTTTTAAAAATATTTTCTGATTCTCAGTCAATTTTATATAGAGAATGTTCAAAATAGCGTAAATCGCATTATTTTTTCTCAATTCGTTGTTTTAGCACTATTTCAACTTTCTGTGATAAAAACTGTATAAGTTATGGGATTTTCATCAAATTTTTTTTTGATTTTTGCTCATAACTCGAATACGCTTCAATAGCAACGTAAACTATAGGCCTAAATCGATGTAAGGAGGCGGTATTCGCACATAACAAGTACATTGTTTTTTTGTAGCGATAAGATTTCACAAGTAACAGCGATTTTTTTTAAAATATTTTCTGATTCTCAGTAAATTTTATATGGAAAATATTCAAAATAGCGTAAATCGCATTATTTTTTCTCAATTTGTCGTTTTAGCACTATTTCAACTTTCTGTGATAAAAACTGTAAAAGTTATGGGATTTTCTTCAATTTTTTTTTTATTTTTGCTCATAACTCGAATACGCTTCAATAGCAATGTGAACTATAGGCCTAAATCTATGTAAGGAGGCGGTATTCGCACATGTCAAGTACATTGTTTTTTTGTAGCTATAAGATTTCACAAGTAACAGCGATTTTTTTAAAAATATTTTTTGATTGTAAGTCAATTTTATATGGAGAATGTTCAAAATAGCGTAAATCGCATTATTTTTTCTCAATTTGTCGTTTTAGCACTCATTAAACTTTCTGTGATAAAAACTGTAAAAGTTATGGGATTTTCATCAAATTTTTTTTTGGATTTTTGCTCAAAACTCGAATACGCTTCAATAGCAATGTGAACTATAGGCCTAAATCTATGTAAGGAGGCGGTATTCGCACATGTCAAGTACATTGTTTTTTTGTAGCTATAAGATTTCACAAGTATCCGCGATTTTTTTTAAATTACTTTCTGATTCTCAGTCAATTTTATATGGAGAATATTCAAAATAGCGTAAATCGCATTATTTTTTCTCAATTCGTCGTTTTAGCACTATTTCAACTTTCTGTGATAAAAACTGTAAAAGTTATGGGATTTTCTTCAAATTTTTTTTGATTTTTGCTTATAACTTATATACGCTTCAATAGCAATGTGAACTATAGGCCTAAATCTATGTAAGGAGGCGGTATTCGCACATGTCAAGTACATTGTTTTTTTGTAGCTGTAAGATTTCACAAGTAACAGCGATTTTTTAAAAAATATTTTCTGATTGTAAGTCAATTTTATATGGAGAATGTTCAAAATAGCGTAAATCGCATTATTTTTTCTTAATTTGTCGTTTTAGCACTCATTAAACTTTCTGTGATAAAAACTGTAAAAGTTATGGGATTTTCATCAAATTTTTTTTTGGATTTTTGCTCAAAACTCGAATACGCTTCAATAGCAATGTGAACTATAGGCCTAAATCTATGTAAGGAGGTTGTATTCGCACATGTCAAGTACATTGTTTTTTTGTAGCTATAAGATTTCACAAGTAACCGCGATTTTTTTTTAATTATTTTCTGATTCTCAGTCAATTTTATATGGAGAATATTCAAAATAGCGTAAATTGCATTATTTTTTCTCAATTCGTCGTTTTAGAACTATTTCAACTTTCTGTGATAAAAACTGTAAAAGTTATGGGATTTTCATCAAATTTTTTTTGGATTTTTACTCATAACTCGCATACGTTTCAATAGCAATGTGAACTATAAGCCTAAAACTATGTAAGGAGGCGGTATTCGCACATGTCTAGTACATTGCTTTTTGTAGCTATAAGATTTCACAAGTAACAGCGATTTTTTTAAAAATATTTTCTGATTCTCAGTCAATTTTATATGGAGAATGTTCAAATTAGCGTAAATCGCATTATTTTTTCTCAATTCGTCGTTTTAGCACTATTTCAACTTTCTGTGATAAAAACTGTAAAAGTTATTGGATTTTCATCAAATTTTTTTTGGATTTTTGCTCATAACTTGAATACGCTTTAATAGCAATGTGAACTATAGGCCTAAATCTATGTAAGGAGGCGGTATTCGCACATGTCTAATACATTGTTTTTTTGTAGCTATAAGATTTCACAAGTAACAGCGATTTTTTTAAAAATATTTTCTGATTCTCAGTAAATTTTATATGGAAAATGTTCAAAATAGCGTAAATCGCATTATTTTTTCTCAATTCGTTGTTTTAGCACTATTTCAACTTTCTGTGATAAAAACTGTAAAAGTTATGGGATTTTCATCAAATTTTTTTTGGATTTTTGCTCATAACTCGAATACGCTTCAATAGCAATGTGAGCTATAAGCCTAAATCTATGTAAGGAGGCGGTATTCGCATATGTCTAGTACATTGTTTTTTTGTAGCTATAAGATTTCACAAGTAACAGCGATTTTTTTCAAAATATTTTTTGATTCTCAGTCAATTTTATATGGAGAATGTTTAAAATAGCGTAAATCGCATTATTTTTTCTCAATTCGTCGTTTTAGCACTATTTCAACTTTCTGTGATAAACACTGTAAAAGTTATGGGATTTTCATCAAATTTTTTTTGGATTTTTGCTCATAACTCTAATACGCTTCAATAGCAATGTAAACCATAGGCCTAAATCTATGTAAGGAGGCGGTATTCGCACATGTCTAATACATTGTTTTTTTTGTAGCTATAAGATTTCACAAGTAACTGCGATTTTTTTTAAAATATTTTCTGATTCTCAGTCATTTTTATATAGAGAATGTTCAAAATAGTGTAAATCGCATTATTTTTTCTCAATTCGTTGTTTTAGCACTATTTCAACTTTCTGTGATAAAAACTGTATAAGTTATGGGATTTTCATCAAATTTTTTTTTGGATTTTTGCTCAAAACTCGAATACGCTTCAATAGCAATGTGAACTATAGGCCAAATCGATGTAAGAAGGCGGTATTCGCACATGTCAAGTACATTGCTTTTTTGTAGCTATAAGATTTTACAAGTAACAGCGATTTTTTTTAAAATATTTTCAGATTCTCAGTAAATTTTATATGGAAAATATTCAAAATAGCGTAAATCGCATTATTTTTTCTCAATTTGTCGTTTTAGCACTATTTCAACTGTCTGTGATAAAAACTGTAAAAGTTATAAGATTTTCATTAAATTTTTTTTGGATTTTTGCTCACAACTCGAATACGCTTCAATAGCAATGTGAACTATAAGCCTAAATCTATGTAAGGAGGCGGTATTTGCAAATGTCTAACACATTGTTTTTTTGTAGCTATAAGATTTTACAAGTAACAGCGATTTTTTTAAAAATATTTTCTGATTCTCAGTCAATTTTATATGGAGATAGTTCAAAATAGCGTAAATCGCATTAATTTTTCTCAATTCGTCGCTTTAGCACTATTTCAACTTTCTGTGATAAAAACTGTAAAAGTTATGGGATTTTCTTCAAATTTTTTTTGATTTTTGCTCATAACTCGAATACGCTTCAATAGCAATGTGAACTATAGGCCTAAATCTATGTAAGGAGGCGGTATTCGCACATGTCTAATACATTGTTTTTTTTGTAGCTATAAGATTTCACAAGTAACTGCGATTTTTTTAAAAATATTTTCTGATTCTCAGTCAATTTTATATAGAGAATGTTCAAAATAGCGTAAATCGCATTATTTTTTCTCAATTCGTTGTTTTAGCACTATTTCAACTTTCTGTGATAAAAACTGTATAAGTTATGGGATTTTCATCAAATTTTTTTTTGATTTTTGCTCATAACTCGAATACGCTTCAATAGCAATGTAAACTATAGGCCTAAATCGATGTAAGAAGGCGGTATTCGCACATGTCAAGTACATTGCCTTTTTGTAGCTATAAGATTTCACAAGTAACAGCGATTTTTTTTTAAATATTTTCAGATTCTCAGTAAATTTTATATGGAAAATATTCAAAATAGCGTAAATCGCATTATTTTTTCTCAATTTGTCGTTTTAGCACTATTCCAACTGTCTGTGATAAAAACTGTAAAAGTTATAAGATTTTCATTAAATTTTTTTTGGATTTTTGCTCACAACTCGAATACGCTTCAATAGCAATGTGAACTATAAGCCTAAATGTATGTAAGGAGGCGGTTTTTGCACATGTCTAACACATTGTTTTTTTGTAGCTATAAGATTTCACAAGTAACAGCGATTTTTTAAAAAATATTTTCTGATTCTCAGTCAATTTTATATGGAGATAGTTCAAAATAGCGTAAATCGCATTAATTTTTCTCAAATCGTCGTTTTAGCACTATTTCAACTTTCTGTGATAAAAACTGTAAAAGTTATGGGATTTTCTTCAAATTTTTTTTGATTTTTGCTCATAACTCGAATACGCTTCAATAGCAATGTGAACTATAGGCCTAAATCTATGTAAGGAGGCGGTATTCGCACATGTCAAGTACATTGTTTTTTTGTAGCTATAAGATTTCACAAGTAACAGCGATTTTTTTAAAAATATTATCTGATTGTAAGTCAATTTTATATGGAGAATGTTCAAAATAGCGTAAATCGCATTATTTTTCTCAATTTGTCGTTTTAGCACTCATTAAACTTTCTGTGATAAAAACTGTAAAAGTTATGGGATATTCATCAAATTTTTTTTTGGATTTTTGCTCAAAACTCGAATACGCTTCAATAGCAATGTGAACTATAGGCCTAAATCTATGTAAGGAGGCGGTATTCGCACATGTCAAGTACATTGTTTTTTTGTAGCTATAAGATTTCACAAGTAACCGCGATTTTTTTTAAATTATTTTCTCATTCTCAGTCAATTTTATATGGAGAATATTCAAAATAGCGTAAATCGCATTATTTTTTCTCAATTCGTTGTTTTAGCACTATTTCAACTTTCTGTGATAAAAACTGTAAAAGTTATGGGATTTTCATCAAATTTTTTTTGGATTTTTGCTCATAACTCGCATACGCTTCAATAGCAATGTGAACTATAAGCCTAAATCTATGTAAGGAGGCGGTATTCGCACATGTCTAGTACATTGCTTTTTGTAGCTATAAGATTTCACAAGTAACAGCGATTTTTTTAAAAATATTTTCTGATTCTCAGTCAATTTTATATGGAGAATGTTCAAATTAGCGTAAATCGCATTATTTTTTCTCAATTCATCGTTTTAGCACTATTTCAACTTTCTGTGATAAAAACTGTAAAAGTTATGGGATTTTCATCAAATTTTTTTTGGATTTTTGCTCATAACTTGAATACGCTTTGATAGCAATGTGAACTATAGGCCTAAATCTATGTAAGTGGGCTGTATTCGCACATGTCTAATACATTGTTTTTTTGTAGCTATAAGATTTCACAAGTAACAGCGATTTTTTTAAATATATTTTCTGATTCTCAGTCAATTTTATATGGAAAATGATTAAAATAGCGTAAATCGCATTATTTTTTCTCAATTCGTCGTTTTAGCACTATTTCAACTTTCTGTGATTAAAACTGTAAAAGTTATGGGATTTTCATCAAATTTTTTTTGGATTTTTGCTCATAACTCGAATACGCTTCAATAGCAATGTGAGCTATAAGCCTAAATCTATGTAAGGAGGCGGTATTCGCATATGTCTAGTACATTGTTTTTTTGTAGCTATAAGATTTCACTAGTAACAGCGATTTTTTTAAAAATATTTTCTGATTCTAAGTCAATTTTATATGGAGTATGTTCAAAATAGCGTAAATCGCATTATTTTTTCTCAATTTGTCGTTTTAGCACTATTTCAACTTTCTGTGATTAAAACTGTAAAAGTTATGGGATTTTCATCAAATTTTTTTTGGATTTTTGCTCATAACTCGAATACGCTTCAATAGCAATGTGAACTATAGGCCTAAATCTATGTGAGGAGGCGGTATTAGCACATGTGTTATACATTGTTTTTTTGTAGCTATAAGATTTCACAAGTAACTGCGATTTTTTTAAAAATATTTTCTGATTCTCTTTCTGATTCTCTCTTTCTTTTAAAATATTTTCTGAATCTCAGTCAATTTTATATAGAGAATTTTCAAAATAGCATAAATCGCATTATTTTTTCTCAATTCGTCGTTTTAGCACTATTTAAACTTTCTCTGATAAAAACTGTAGAAGTAATTGAAGTTTCATTAAATTTTTTCTGGATTTTTGCTCAAAACTCGAATACGCTTCAATAACAATGTGAACTATAGGCCTAAATAATCTATGTAAGGAGGCGGTATTCGCACATGTCTAATACATTGTTTTTTTTGTAGCTATAAGATTTCACAAGTAACAGCGATTTTTTAAAAAATATTTTCTGATTCTCAGTCAATTCTATATGGAGAATGTTCAAAATAACGTAAATCGCATTATTTTTTTTCAATTCGTCGTTTTAGCACTATTTCAACTTTCTGTGATAAAAACTGTAAAATTTATGGGATTTTCATCAAATTTTTTTTTGATTTTTGCTCATAACTTGAATACGCTTTAATAGCAATGTGAACTATAGGCCTAAATCTATGTAAGGAGGCGGTATTCGCATATGTCTAATACATTGTTTTTTTGTAGCTATAAGATTTTACAAGTAACAGCGATTTTTTTTTAAATTTTTCTGATTCTCAGTCAATTTTATATAGAGAATGATTAAAATAGCGTAAATCGCATTATTTTTTCTCAATTCGTTGTTTTAGCACTATTTCAACTTTCTGTAATTAAAACTGTAAAAGTTATGGGATTTTCATCAAAATTTTCTTTGGATTTTCGCTCATAACTCGAATACGCTTCAATAGCAATGTAAACTATAGGCCTAAATCTATGTAAGGAGGCGGTATTCGCACATGTCTAATACATTGTTTTTTTTGAAGCTATAAGATTTCACAAGTAACTGCGATTTTTTTTTAAATATTTTCTGATTCTCAGTCAATTTTATATAGAGAATGTTCAAAATAGCGTAAATCGCATTATTTTTTCTCAATTCGTCGTTTTAGCACTATTTCAATTTTCTGTGATAAAAACTGTAAAAGTTATGTGATTTTCATCAAATTTTTTTTTGACTTTTGCTCATAACTCGAATACGCTTCAATAGCAATGTGAACTATAGGCCTAAATCGATGTAAGGAGGCGGTATTCGCACATGTCTAATACATTGTTTTTTTGTAGCTATAAGATTTCACAAGTAACAGCGATTTTTTTAAAAATATTTTCTGATTCTCAGTCAATTTTATATGGAGAATGTTCAAAATAACGTAAATCGCATTATTTTTCTCAATTCGTCGTTTTAGCACTATTTCAATTTTCTGTGATAAAAACTGTAAAAGTTATGGGATTTTCATCAAATTTTTTTTGGAATTTTGCTCAAAACTCGAATACGCTTTAATAGCAAAGTGAACTATAGGCCTAAATCTATGTAAGGAGGCGGTATTTGCACATGTCTAACACATTGTTTTTTTGTAGCTATAAGATTTCACAAGTAACAGCGATTTTTTTAAAAATATTTACTGATTCTCAGTCAATTTTATATGGAGAATGTTCAAAATAGCGTAAAGCGCATTATTTTTTCTCAATTCGTCGTTTTAGCACTATTTCAACTTTCTGTGATAAAAACTGTAAAAGTTATAAGATTTTCATTAAATATTTTTTGGATTTTTGCTCATTACTCGAATACGCTTCAATAGCAATTTGAACTTTAAGCCTAAATCTATGTAAGGAGGCGGTATTCGCACATGTCAAGTACATTGTTTTTTTGTAGCTATAAGATTTCACAAGTAACAGCGATTTTTTTAAAAATATATTTTGATTCTCAGTCAATTTTATATGGAGAATGTTCAAAATAACGTAAATCGCATTATTTTTTTTCAATTCGTCGTTTTAGCACTATTTCAACTTTCTGTGATAAAAACTGTAAAAGTTATGGGATTTTCATCAAATTTTTTTTGGATTTTTGCTTATACCTTGAATACGCTTTAATAGCAATGTGAACTATAGGCCTAAATCTATGTAAGGAGGCGGTATTCGCACATGTCTTATACATTGTTTTTTTGTAGCTATAAGATTTTACAAGTAACAGCGATTTTTTTTTTAATTTTTCTGATTCTCAGTCAATTTTATATGGAGAATGATTAAAATAGCGTAAATCGCATTATTTTTTCTCAATTCGTTGTTTTAGCACAATTTCAACTTTCTGTAATTAAAACTGTAAAAGTTATGGGATTTTCATCAAAATTTTCTTTGGATTTTTGCTCATAACTCAAATACGCTTCGATAGCAATGTAAACTATAGGCCTAAATCTATGTAAGGAGGCGGTATTCGCACATGTCTAGTACATTGTTTATTTATAGCAATAAGATTTCACAAGTAACAGCGATTTTTTTTAAAATATTTTCTGATTCTCAGTAAATTTTATATGGAAAATGTTCAAAATAGCGTAAATCGCATTTTTTTTCTCAATTCGTCGTTTTAGAACTATTTCAACTTTTTGTGATAAAAACTGTAAAAGTTATGGGATTTTCATCAAATTTTTTTAGGATTTTTGCTCATAACTCGAATACGCTTCAATAGCAATGTAAATTATAAGCCTAAATCTATGTAAGGAGGCGGTATTCGCATATGTCTAGTACATTGTTTTTTTGTAGCTATAAGATTTCACAAGTAACAGCGATTTTTTTAAAAATATTCTCTGATTCTCAGTCAATTTTATATGGAGAATGTTCAAAATAGCGTAAATCGCATTATTTTTTTTCAATTCGTCGTTTTAGCTCTATTTAACTTTCTGTGATAAAAACTGTAAGAGTTTTGAGATTTTCATCAAATTTTTTTTGGATTTTTGCTCATAACTCGAATACGCTTCAATAGCAATGTGAAGTATAGGCCTTAATCTATGTAAGAAGGCGTTATTCGCACATGTCTAGTACATTGTTTTTTTGTAGCTATAAGATTTCACAAGTAACAGCGATTTTTTTAAAATTTTTTCTGATTCTCAGTCAATTTTATATGGAGAATGTTCAAAATAGCGTAAATCGCATTATTTTTTCTACATTCGTCGTTTTAGCACTATTTCAACTTTTTGTGATAAAAACTGTAAAAGTTATGGGATTTTCATCAAATTTTTTTTTGATTTTTGCTCATAACTCGAATACGCTTCAATAGCAATGTAAACTATAGGCCTAAATCTTTGTGGTGTGGAAATCTAAAACCATCCCGGTTGAGCCCCTAAATGTGGTGTAGAAATCTAAACCCATCCTGGTTGAGACTCTAAATGTGAGGTATAAATATAAATAATTCCTGGTTGACGCCTCAAGGGTAAGGTGACAATGATCCTATCCTTATTTACGTTCCACTTTATCAGTTTAATGATAACAATCCTAAAGTTGAGCCCCCATTGACAATGTAGTTTATTTAATAAAGTTAACACATAACTTAGGTTTAATAATAGTTTATTTAATTATTTCACAAAGAAAAGCAATTACTTCACAATAAAGTTAATTTATCAAAAGATAGTCCACACTAATAATAACACTTATTAACAAACAATGCTAAGTTTTGAAGACCTTATTACAATGATTGCATATTACAAAATAATGCGTAATAAAATAGTACATTCACACGTTTATAATGATAAAAATAACCTAACATTCAACACTATAGTTCTGTGCAAACACTCCACTATTTACGCCTATAACAATATCAAATATTACACCTAGCAATACTGATTACAATTCTAAATGATATTAACCACTCGTTAACACATTTCTTGAATTTACAAAAAAGACGCCATGCAAACTATGCATGTCTACGTATCGCCATTTTTCAATCCAACTGTACTAAACTACATGTGCTGTCCGCATTCAACAATTAGTAAACGCTGGTCTCAAGAGTTTGGGGTTTACATAAGCAAAACTAGTTAGTGTCTGTTGTCGAGAGTACAGAAAACATTTACACTCAACACAACCTCATACTAGCAAAGCTCCCAACCTATTTTACAGATTTCTTATAATTACTATTTCTAAAAACTAATTATATCTAAACTTAAATCTAAACCTAAAATACATCCCACACTCGGCCTCTCCTGACTAGTAACTATCCTCAGTTGCTACAATCATCCATGCCCTTAGTGTCATCATATCTGCTGATGTAGAAGTCCTCATTGGCCCTTCACACTCTCTTGCTTTCTCCACGTCATAATGATCATTTCCTTTAATTTTCGTTATTTTGTATGGTCCTTCAAATTTAGCTTTAACTTTAGCTCCTGTTGATTTAGTGGGTAACAACCAAACAAACTTTGTAAAAGCATTTACTATAACGAGAATATGTTTATACTTTTTGCTTGTTGTTTTACATTTTCTACCGTAGCTATTCCTGTTTTCTTGCTGAATTTCTAGAATATTACCTTTAGCCTCTTCTCTCAGCTTCTCACGTTTATCTACAAACTCATTTTGTATTTCTTCTGTTTGTATCGTCTCCTTCGGCTTCGGAAAATGCTTAACGGCTTTGTCCTTATCCTTCAAGGGACAAACAGTGTCTTGTTTGTTACTTTGTACTACTGAATAGTTCTTTGCTTGTAACGTCTTCTTCGGCTTCGGAAAATGCTTGACTGCGTTGACCTTATCCTTAGAGGGACGAACATTGCCTTGTTTCATTGCATAACCTAGGTCGTTCATTTCCTGGGCTGCCTGTATGACATCCTTTTCTAACCCTTCATCCAGCTGCTCTTCAACATCTACTCGATCTGCAGGTGGTAGTTTAAGTGGCCTAGAAAATATGGGAGTATCATTTTTCAATGTAATTTGTCTTTTCACTTTCAGAGTTGACTAACTCTTTTCGTTTGTCATTGTCCACTAACTCGTGTATTTTATTAACAACAGTCTTATCGTTTATATGAGATAAGTCTAGCTCACTTTCTTTATCACTATTGTCTATTTTTAATGTCATTAATTGTTTTACTTCACTTTCATTTTCATCTTTATCGCTATAAAGTTTATGAAATTTAACACCTGTGTTATCAATAACTACTTTAGCTTTTGCTATAATGTCCAAACCTATCACCATGTTCATATGCATTGCCTGTGATGGTAACACTTCATAATAACTAGCGTAATGTTCTGAATCAATTTCAATGTCCAATTTAATTCTACCTAAATAATTTACTCGAGAGTTTGACAAACCTCGTATTGTTATAACAGAGTTATATAATTTAACATTCTTTAATGTTTTAAAATTGTCTTTGCGCACTGCTGATAAATCACTACCAGTATCTGTTAAAGCGTTTACATTACTCCTGTTATTAACACAAATTGATTTTATCATTTCTACTTTCATAACATTATGCTCCGATTTGACAGTTTTCATTTTAGTTTTACAGTTTCGACTAACATGTCCATAATTACCACAAGTAAAACATTTGTAACCCTTGTCTTTATCAGGACACACTTCTGATGAGTGTGATAACGAAGCACAATTAAAACATTTAATCTTCTCACCTGTTGTCTCAGTTTTTGTTTTGGTACCTGACCTAGATCCCTTATCATAGTCCTGGATATCAATTTTCATTTTTTCATATTGTTCAAGCTTACGTCTAAGTTGCCCAATATTCTCAGCTCCATACAGTATCACTTTGTTAGCTGTACTATCACGAATACCTGCTATGATTTAATCCATAATAGCTGCTTCTTCGACATCTGCTTGCCTAGCAATGTCTAAAATATCATACACATATTGACGAAAACTTTCACCTGGTTTCTTCACCATTTGTTGCAGCATTTTGTGAACCTGTGCACTATTTAAACTCGTATCGAATTCATCAATCAAATACGATTTAAATTTATTCCAGTTTATTATCCTAGTCTCAAAATTGACAAATTGCTTTGCGGTATCAGTTAACAATCTCCTGGCATACAAATATCTGTATTTTGTATCTATTTCCGCCTAGTCGCAGAAATCATCAAATTGTTTGAGCCATAATCTGACATTTTTAAGCCCATCATATATAGGTAAAGCCAATTCTAAATTTAAAAACGTATAATTAGTTTTATTGACTGTTTCATTGTTTACAGACCTACTATTCTGTTCACCAACTCTGCTATTATACGAGTTCATTCTCGTTAATAATTCAGCACGATTACCAAGCTGACTTAGTCCAACGAAGCTAAGTTCTTGACGTAATTCTGCTACTGACAAGTTGTTTAATTCCTCCGTCATTGTTATAATTGTCACTGCTAACAGATTGAAGTGCAATTACTTTAACGAGTAAATTGTACGCACCTGGAAGTTAAGAGTATTCTTGACTGAATAAACTTAGTTTTTTCCTTTTCTGTAGTTCAATAGTTCTGGTTCAAAGGTTAAGAATATTCTTGACTGAATATACTTGATTTTCCTAAATCACATTGGTCAATAAGTATGGTTCTTAGGTTAAGAATATTCTTGACTGAATATACTTGGTTTTGCCTTAATTCCGTTGGTCAACTGTTCTGGTTCTAAGGTTAAGAATATTCTTAACTAAATATACTTGGTTTTGCCTTAATCCCGGTTGAGCCCCCAAATGTGGTGTAGAAATCTAAAACCATCCCGGTTGAGACTCCAAATGTGAGGTATAAATATAAATAATTCCTGGTTGACGCCTCAAGGGTAGGGTGACAATGATCCTATCCTTATTTACGTTCCACTTTATCAGTTTATTGATAACAATCCTAAAGTTGAGCCCCATTGACAATGTAGTTTATTAAATAAAGTTAACACATAACTTAGGTTTAATAATAGTTCATTTAATTATTTCACAAAGAAAAGCAATTACTTCACAATAAAGTTAATTTATCAAAAGATAGTCCACACTAATAATAACACTTATTAACAAACAATGCTTATGTTTGAAGACCTTATTACAATGATTGCATATGACAAAATAATGCGAAATAAAATAGTACATTCACACGTTTATAATGATAAAAATAACCTAACATTCAACACTATAGTTCTGTGCAAACACTCCACTATTTACGCCTATAACAATATCAAATATTACACCTAGCAATACTGATTACAATTCTAAATGATATTAACCACTCGTTAACACATTTCTTGAATTTACAAAAAAGACGCCATGCAAACTATGCATGTCTACGTATCGCCATTTTTCAATCCAACTGTACTATACTACATGTGCTGTCCGCATTCAACAGTTAGTAAACGCTGTTCTCAAGAGTTCGGCGTTTACATAAGCAAAACTAGTTAGTGTCTGTTGTCGAGAGTACAGAATACATTTACACTCAACACATCCTCATACTAGGAAAGCTCCCAACCTATTTTACAGATTTCTTATAATTACTATTTCTAAAAACTAATTATATCTAAACTTAAATCTAAACCTAAAATACATCCCACACTCGGCCTCTTCTGACTAGTAACTATCCTCAGTTGCTACAATCATCCATGCCCATAGTGTCATCATATCTGCTGATGTAGAAGTCCTCATTGGCCCTTCACACTCTCCTGCTTTCTCCACGTCATAACGATCATTTCCTTTAATTTTCGTTATTTTGTATGGTCCTTTAAATTTAGCTTTAACTTTAGCTCCTGTTGATTTAGTGGGTAACAACCAAACAAACTTTGTAAAAGCATTTACTATAACGAGAATATGTTTATACTTTTTGCTTGTTGTTTTACATTTTCTACCGTAGCTAGTCCTGTTTTCTTGCTGAATTTCTAGAATATTACCTTTAGCCTCTTCTCTCAGCTTCTCAAGTTTATTTACAAACTCATTTTGTATTTCTTCTGCTTGTATCGTCTCCTTCGGCTTCGGAAAATGCTTAACGGCATTGTCCTTATCCTTAGAGGGACAAACAGTGTCTTGTTTGTTACTTGGTACTACGGGATAGTTCTTTGCTTGTAACGTCCTCTTCGGCTTCGGAAAATGCTTGACTGCGTTGACCTTATCCTTAGAGGGACGAACATTGCCTTGTTTCATTGCATAACCTAGGTCGTTCATTTCCTGGGCTGCCTGTATGACATCCTTTTCTAACCCTTCATCCAGCTGCTCTTCAACATCTACTCGATCTGCAGGTGGTAGTTTAAGTGGCCTAGAAAATATGGGAGTATCATTTTTCAATGTAATTTGTCTTTTCACTTTCAGAGTTGACTAACTCTTTTCGTTTGTCATTGTCCACTAACTCGTGTATTTTATTAACAACAGTTTTATCGTTTATATGAGATAAGTCACTTTTTTTATCACTATTGTCTATTTTTAATGTCATTAATTGTTTTACTTCACTTTCATTTTCATCTTTATCGCTATAAAGTTTATGAAATTTAACACCTGTGTTATTAATAACTACTTTAGCTTTAGCTATAATGTCCAAACCTATCACCATGTTCATATGCATTGCCTGTGATGGTAACACTTCAAAATAACTAGCGTAATGTTCTGAATCAATTACAATGTCCAATTTAATTCTACCTAAAGAATTTACTCGAGAGTTTGACAAACCTCGTATTGTTATAACAGAGTCATATAATTTAACATTCTTTAATGTTTTAAAATAGTCTTCGCGCACTGCTGATAAATCACTACCAGTATCTATTAAAGCGTTTACATTACTCCTGTTATTAACACAAATTGATTTTATCATTTCTACTTTTATAACATTATGCTCCGATTTGACAGTTTTTATTTTAGTTTTACAGTTTCGACTAACATGTCCATAATTACCACAAGTAAAACATTTGTAACCCTTGTCTTTATCAGGACACACTTTAGATGAGTGTGATAACGAACCACAATTAAAACATTTAATCTTCTCACCTGTTGTCTCAGTTTTTGTTTTGGTACCTGACCTGGTACCATTTTCATTTTTTCATATTGTTCAAGCTTACGTCTAAGTTGCCCAATATTCTCAGCTCAATACAGTATCACTTTGTTAGCTGTACTATCACGAATACCTGCTATGATTTAATCCATAATAGCTGCTTCTTCGACATCTGCTTGCCTAGCAATGTCTAAAATATCATACACATATTGACGAAAACTTTCACCTGGTTTCTTCACCCTTTGTTGCAGCATTTTGTGAACCTGTGCACTATTTAAACTCGTATCGAATTCGTCAATCAAATACGATTTAAATTTATCCCAGTTTATTATCCTAGTCTCAAAATTGACAAATTGCTTTGCGGTATCAGTTAACAATCTCCTGGCATACAAATATCTGTATTTTGTATCTATTTCCGCCTGGTCACAGAAATCATCAAATTGTTTGATCCATAATTTTACATTTTTAAGTCCATCATATTTAGGTAAAGCCAATTCTAAATCTAAAAACGTATAATTAGTCTTATTGACTGTTTCATTGTTTACAGACCTGCTATTCTGTTCTCCAACGTTGCTATTATACGAGTTCATTCTCATTAATAATTCAGCACGATTTCAACGCTGACTTAGTCCAACGAAGCTAAGTTCTTGACGTAATTCTGCTACTGACAAGTTGTTTAATTCCTCCATCATTGTTATATTTATCACTGCTAACAGATTGAAGTGCAATTACTTTAACGAGTAAATTGTACGCACCTGGAAGTTAAGAGTATTCTTGACTGAATAAACTAGGTTTCCTTATCTGTTGGTCAATAGTTCTGGTTCAAAGGTTAAGAATATTCTTGACTGAATAAACTTGGTTTTTCCTTTATCCCGGATGAGCCCCCAAGTGTGGGGGTGACAAATAAACCTATCCCGGTTGAGCCCTCAAGTGTGGGGTGACAATAATCCTATCCTTGTTGACGTTTCAAATTGTGGGTCTACCTTACACCTTAGTGGGTGTTAGACAGATTACCAGCTGTGGTTTTAGCTGTTTTTATCTTGTTTCAATTCTTAAGTTGAGCCCGCATTACAATTTAGCTTATTAAAAATAAAGTTAACACATAACTTTTGTTTAATAATAGTTCATTTAATTATTTCTCAAAGAAAAACAATTATATTACAAAAATGTTAATATATCAAAATAGTTCACAATTATATTATCACTAGATTATATGCAATGCTTAGGTTTGAAGACCTTTCAATGATTGCATATCACAAAGTAATGCGTAGTATAAATAGTACATAGTTTTCATTCACAACGTTTATAATGATAAAAATAACCTAACATTTAACACTATACTTTTATGCACAAACTACACTATTTACGTCTAAACAATAACTAATATTACACCTAGCAATATAGTTAAACACAAAAATTTTCTGATTTTACCAATGACGCCATACACACTGTGTAAATCTACGTATCAGCCATTTTTTACAATCACTCCGTTGACCATGCATCATTGCATGTCGTGCAAGCGACTCGTCAAGTGAACGGGGTTCACAAATCATTTCCAAAGCAGAGCTATTAACATTTGAATATAGTTTAATATTAGCAATGTTCCTAACCTATTTTATAGAGTTCTTTACTATATAATTACTATTTCTTACCAACTAATTATATCTAATCCTAAATTATATCCCACATATATATATATATAAATATAATTAATATATATATATATATATATATATATATATATATATAAATTTATATATATATATTTATTTATAAAATAAATAAAAGTCTTAATATTTTAAATTACGTATCAACATTTAAAAATAAATACTATGTTTGACGTAATTATATTAAAATTAATAAAACATTTGAAACATGCGTCTTTGCACTTTTATTCCTCAGCTACTGTCTTTCTGCAATTGTGACAAAAGTTTACAGTGATTGCGACCGACCCGTATACATAACAGACGAAGGAGAGTCAGAAAGCACAGTCTTCACCTAAAGTCACTCAACCAAAAGCTGGCGGAAATAATATACTTGAAAAAGACACTAATTTAAGCTCTAAAGAACATCAGCTTGCACCAATAAATACAACCGGTGTAAATAATTATTCAACAATACTATCGCTACTAAAAACCGTTTCGGGCAAAGAATAGTAGGTAACCTCTTCTCTTTTCCAACAATGTGTGGAAAACAAACGTACACTGACACTTATATAGCTTCGTCTCTTAAACTACACCAAAAAAAATGTCAGTGGTATAAGTACAAAAATAAAAATGAACATAGTAAGTAATGAGCATACAACGTTTGAAAAACCTACCATGAAGAGGATTCAGAAGACTCGATGCTGTCAACAAGCTATAGAAAGATAAACACATAAATAAATAAGGTAAAAAAAATACTATCAACCGTATGATACCTTTGTTCATACTCATCTTTGATAATAAAGAAAACGTGGAAAAAATATACCAAATCAAGACACTTCTCAATATGGTTGTTAAAATTGAACTAATGAAAATTAGCTCCGCAATGCAAAAGAGAAAATATATAAATTTAATATTAAATTTTTCCCTCTGTTCTGCACAACTAGTAAAATTTCTGCTATCCAGTTTACCAGTGCCTTTTCTTTCTTGTCTTTTTTGGGACCACAAACTCGTTACCCAAACCTGCTTCTTTTGTGTTTTTAGGCTTTCCCCTAGTGGCTGAAGATAGGACTCAAATTCTTGTTCACTTATATTCGGTGATGCGTAACAAGAGTAAACAACAAGGTCCACAAGTTCCACCTATACAAAGTCTTTCTGTTTTGTGTAACATTTTAGTATACTAACTTCTTTGCTGAATACCCTAATTGCTGCGTCGATATTCAAATCGCTCAGCCAGGGTCCTTTACTAGCTAGTTTCTTGTTTGGTTCTGCCACAATGGCGACGTCTATGTGTTTGTCTTGACAAGTGCTATGTAGTAAGTCGAATGCTGCTCTCTTTCTATGCACATTAACTTGGAGTATTTTCATTTTCATCATTTTCATTTTGTCGCACCGACAGGCGCTCCCGTTTTCCTAAGTTCTCTTGCTTGTTCTTAATAATTTAGGCATACCATTTTCCCATGCCCCATGACCTTTTATTCTGCAAGACCATCAATATATTTAGTTCGAACAGGCACCTACATATATATATATATATATATATATATATATATATATATATATATATATCGTTTAAATTTATTGCATTATTTACATTTCATTAATTGTTGTTTCAGTAAATTGTTTCCCATCAGCATTAATACAGGCACAAACTCGCCTTATGAAAGATTGTTTTTTTCGGACGTTATTACCACTGGATAATTTCCACAAGGGGTTGCATTTATTTATAGCCGTTTGATGCTGTAAAAGCTCAGGAAAGATCCTTAATTCTTAATTAAAATTCTATAGTCGGATGAAACAACCTGCAAGAAAGACGGTTATTTAAATATGCATTACTTACATAGCTGAAGCAATTAAAATCCGTATCTGATGAGACAAAACAAATTTTAATATCAATTCAAGATTAACCTATGGACGAGGATCTTAAATGGAAAAGTGCTTAGACCCTTTGAGGTAAAAGGAAATTAGATGGCAATAGTTATTTGAACTTTTTACAAAATGATGGTTGCCCAGCTCACTATTCCTGTTCGAGAATATTTTAACGAAGAATATCCAGGGCGTTGGATTGGACGACTTGTATATATATATATATATATATATATATATATGAATACATTGACCTCTTCTCACGGCTCCCAATATTTTATCATTAGTCTAAATCTACATACTGAAATCTAATATTCAATCTATTAAATATAGAATATTTCATTGTATGTTAAGTGTATAAAGTAATAATAAATTTTGAAGGTAATAATTAAATAATTATTATGTAAGTATGTTTCATAAGCTGTTATGAACTTAACTAACAAAATTATAAAAAATCAATATAATTTTAAGGGTTAGGCAATATAATACGACATAATAATCATTTTCGGTTTTAAGGTATTGGCAATTTTATTTATATACAAGGAATATATTTTTTAGGAAAAATACACAAGGTAACGAAAAATCTATTAAATTTTACCAATTCGACAGACGTTAATATTTAACAGTACGCGTTAATATCATTGGATAACAATACCTTCTTTAAAATAGCTATAGTTTATTATTATTTAATTATATTAATTGTGTGCCTTTCGGCTTTGCAATCTACATTATTATATTTCTTAATAAATATCATATAAATTCTAAGTTAACTAACTAAACTTAAACTATTGAAGACTATTACTACTTCGAATAGTACTTTCTGTTTCTTCTTTTCTTGATCCTCTCTGTTCATGTCCCCTACTCCTCCTTTATTTACACCGTTTCCTGCTTCTCTTTCCTTTTTGCCTGTGTCTTCATCTATCACCTCTTGCCTTCCTTGTCTCCTCTCGCCAAACCCTCTATTATCTTTTCACTATCCATCCTGCCTTCTCTCTTTGTTTTGTCTTCTCCACTTATGTCTATTACAGGCATAGACGCTCTATCTTTACTATTTCCTCTTAGCTCTCTTACTTTACTATTTCTTCTTGACTCTCTCCCTTAACTATGTTATTATGGTCTCTATCTCCGTCATTAACCTCTTGTCCTTATTTCCTTTCCGAATATCCTCTATTTTTCTGGACTGAAGTTTAACTGTTTCCTCGCTACATCTTCTTTCTCCTGATTCCGTTCACTGCCTCTTTTAGTACTTCCTCTCTCTTCATGTTCCTTATGCAACCCAGCCACAAGCTTATTTATTGTCCTGTTTTTTCTTTCTTTTTTTCTATTTCCGCTATCCACCTTTTTTCTTCACTGCCTCATTTTAATAGCTGGCCAATATTCATTTCGCTCACTACTTTTTCCTTACACTCAAACTTAATGTGCTCCAGTATTTCGTCCTCCGTTCGCACACTCTACACTTTCTTTCCTCACTACTTTCCCAGTATCTGTAAAATAGCTATATTAACTACTT
This sequence comes from Panorpa germanica, assembly GCA_963678705.1. Taxonomy (NCBI): domain Eukaryota; kingdom Metazoa; phylum Arthropoda; class Insecta; order Mecoptera; family Panorpidae; genus Panorpa; species Panorpa germanica. Next base: position 86,646 of record CAVMBN010000167.1, read on the forward strand.
TCATTTACGGGCAAGACTCAGTAGAATAATGAAGAATAAGAGTATGGTCATAGGAATTTGAATTTCAGTTATTGTGTTGGTGCTATATTTAGTAAATACCATTTTTATTATGTGTTATGAAGTTTGTATTACAGATTAAATAATTAATTTTTACTAACTACGAAGCTGAAAGAAACTCTTAGTTAACGTTGTTATTTAAGTACTTTTAAACTGGCATAATTACAGTGTGTATTTTATATACCCGCAGTTCTCACTATAGCAAAAGGACTGTGTTCCTTAAAAGTAATAAAATGTCGAGTACGATCTATAGAGCAGAACTTACATTTAGCCTCCTTTTCTGCGGTAAAAAATATTCTACCTGTATATGTAATATATCTTGATCTTAAAACACACCACCAGTGTTTTACGTTAAAATCTGTACCAATGACAAAGGTTGTTGCTAAGAGATTTAAACAGTTCTATGTTATCATGCGTTTGTTGTACGTGGGGGGCAATAGATTGCTGAGGTGTTAATCTTTTTATTTCTAGCGTGTACGTACACTGTGATCACTTGCATTGGCTGCTTCACAGTCTCTAAAACTTGCAGGATGTTGTCCATTGCAATTAGCACATTTTAAGGTACTTTGTCTGTTAGATGTTTCCCGCACACTTCACACAAATTGGGTCCTTTTTGAAATATAGGAATAATTTAAAACCCATTGCAGCATTGGACGAGCTTCGACAAAAAATTACTTAGGCTGCACATCATATGAATGATAAACGATATGCTCGACAAATAAAAAGATCTTTTCTAAGGCGATGTCGTGCCTGTATTTATGCCGGTGGCAAACATTTTGAAAATTACTATAATGTTAATAACCTAGTTTTAAATTTATATATTTTCTCTTTTGCATTGCGGTGCTAATTTTCATTAGTTCAATTTTAACAACCATATTGAGAAGTGTCTTGATTTGGTATATTTTTTCCACGTTTTCTTTATTATCAAAGACGAGTATGAAAAAAGGTATCCCACGCTTGATAGTATTTTTTTAACCTTATTTATTTATGTGTTTATCTATCTATAGCTTGTTGACAGCATCGAGTCTTCTGAATCCTCTTCATGTTAGGTTTTTCAAACGTTGTATGCTCATTACTTACAATGTTCATTTTTATTTTTGTACTTATACCACTGACATTTTTTTTGGTGTAGTTTAAGAGACGAAGCTCTATAAGTGTAAGTGTACGTTTGTTTTCCACACATTGTTGGAAAAGAGAAGAGGTTACCTACTATTCTTTCCCCGAAACGGTTTATAGTAGCGATTGTATTGTTAAATAATTATTTACACCAGTTATATTTATTGGTGCGAGCTGATGTTCTTTAGTGCTTAAATTAGTGTCTTTTTTAAGTATATTATTTCCGCCAGCTTTTGGTTGAGTGACTTTAGGTGAAGACTGTGCTTTCTGACTCTCCTTCGTCTGTTATGTATACGGGTCGGTCGCAATCACTGTAAACTTTTGTCACAATTGCAGAAATACAGTAGCTGAGGAATAAAAGTGCAAAGACGAATGTTTCAAATGTTTTATTAATTTTAATATAATTACGTCAAACATAGTATTTTTTTTAAATGTTGATACGTAATTTAAAATATTAAAACTTTTATTTATTTATTTAAATATATATATTTATATTATTTAAAAATAAATACTATGTTTATATAAATATATATATTTATATAAATAAATAAAAGTTTTAAATTACGTATCAACATTTAAAAATAAATACTATATTTATGTAGTGTAGAATCTAAAACCATCCTGGTTTAGACTCCGATTTGTAGTGTCATATCTACATTTGTAGTGTAATATTATCAATCTTGGACGAGCCTCCAAGTTTTAGTTTTGCAAATAACAATTAAGGTTGAATCCTCAAGTATGGTGCAAAAATAACAATATAGTTTATTTTAAACGAGTAAACACATAACTTGAACAATAGTAGTTCATTTAATTATTCCACGCAGTTATACAATTACATTTCAATAAAGCGAATTAATCAAAATAAAGTTCACAAAGATAATAACATTTGATTAAAATACAATACTTAGATTTAGTGTCCCTTTACAATGTTTTGCGTGTTACCACGTAATACGCAGTTTCGATAGTTCATAGTTAACAAACACAATGGTTTACAATGATAAATACACCCTAGTAATTAACATTACATTTGTATGCATAACTCTACTATTTACGCTGACAACAATAACAACTGTTACACACAGTAATAAAGTTAAACTGGATTTCAATTCACAAATAATAATAAAACTCGTTAATATTACTTAAACTAACAAAAATGACAACGCCGTACAAACTATGTACATTTCTTGTCGCCATTTTAGAATCAATCTGCCACACCCTAGGTGTCGTCATCTTCAACAGCTAGCGAACGGTCTTCTGCCCCGTTCCCTCAGGCGTTCCTTTTGGCGTTCACTATGCATGTCCCAGCGAACGGCTTAGAGGGTCTGCAAGCGGTTCTTTTAAAGCATTCAAATATCTCTCGATCTTAGCAAAGATCTTAACCTATTCTACAGTGTTCCTTAAAATTATTATTTCTTAAAACTAATTATATATAAACTTAAAAATAATTTTAAAAAATATCCCACATTTATATAAATATATATATTTATATAAATAAATAAAAGTTTTAATATTTTAAATTACATATCAACATTTAAAAATAAATACTTAGTTTGACGTAATTATATTAAAATTAATAAAAAATTTGAAACATGCGTCTTTGCACTTTTATTCCTTAGCTACTGTATTTCTGCAATTGTGACAAAAGTTTACAGTGATTGCGACGGACCCGTATACATAACAGACGAAGGAGAGTCTTTTTTTGTTTTCCTTTGATAATTAAAAAGACAAAATGATTTATTTTACAGTATAAAAATTAATGAACTATATAATAATAGTTTTCTTCAAACAAAGTAACAATTTTCCTTATAACTAGAGCTTAATTATTCTATTTTTCGATTGTAAATTGGCAGTGTAGCACTGGATTTATAAATTCTTAAACAACAGTATTCTAAATTAAAGAAAATTAACATTAAATATAAAAATTCTAAATTCTAGATCAGAAGGAAAACATAGAATCAAAGTTATGACTCATCACACAGAAATATCAACTTGCTAAATACCTAGAGGACAGCTGAACTGATTAGAAAGAGATTATTTTAGAATACATATCTTCTAAATCGAAATTCTGCTGAGTTTATATTCACGAATAACAATGCTAGTGTCAGGGTGTCGTGCAATATATTCTGACCAGACAAGTACCTATAAGATACGAATATAACAAAATAAGAAACGATTCAATTTTACATTTCCTTTAAATAAAAACTAGGCGACTTTAAAAATTCGTTCCTATTAATTAATGATTCTAAATTAATTTGAAATAATATCTTAAATATATTTTGTACTTTAAAAATTTAATTCTGCCTTTTAAAAAGGTTTTAATTTAAAAGAACCAAATTATTTATAAGATATTTGATAATTAACAAAATTAAAAATAAAATAATTTCTCTGTTATCTAAAAAACTAAGTTATGTAAGAAATATTTATAATAAAATAGTTTTACCTAAAAAATATATATAATTAATTTGTTGTGCATTTAAAATAGGTAAGGAGGGGATAAGCTCTTTAATTTTATAAGAATTTGTCGTGAATATCTATTTTCAAAAATAAAAGAATCGATAATAAAACAGGAAGCATTTAAAAATCAATTGATGATATGTTTTAGGTATTAACAAGTATAAGTAATTTATCTAAATGCATAAAATACTCACAACTGTTAATTTCCCATAGGGTCTTATTTGGTTTTTCACGCACCAGTCTTTAGTAAACTTCATTGAAAGAAAGACCCTTGTGAAGATTTATGTAATTTCCATTGTAGAAAGGTTCGGCAAGCACAGAAGACCGATCATATTCGTCAGAAGACTTTAGTGGTGGTATTCCAGCGCTCCAACCGAAGCTTGAGTGACTGGTTCATCTAATATTGATGGTGATAAAATGAGACGTTTTTGGGATTAAAGAGCTTGTTCCATCTTTGTTGTAAATATGGAAGAGACATCGTTACCTTATTGGCATGTTAAGAATAACGTATTAGTTTAATTAAGTTTGGATTTATTTTGAGAAAGGAACACGATCCCTGTTCTATAGCAGTCATATTATTTATCATAAATGTTTGCGGTTTCATTTAGTCCTTAATTCCAAAATTACTTCATTCCGAGATAATGTGTATACAAAACTATTACCAATATCGGTAAAACTTGGTTTCGTTCAGTTATCATTAAAAACATATTTCGTCGGTGATATATTCTCAACTGGAGTACTAAAATTACTTTTCGTTTAATGAGAGCAAAATTCTTCTTCCACATTTTAGACGTCTGTTCCTCCAATACTTTTTTATTTTAGTTTATCCATTTGCTTCTTTTGTACTTTCTGAAAAACAATCATATATCATTTACAAAGACAATATTAAATTATTATAAATTTGAGTATAAATGTAAAAATTAGAGCCTATTATAAAATTAAATAATTTTATTTTATGAAAAATGCATAGTTTTATTGCATCAACACCATATTCTAGGTGTCTTGATTTTTTGCATTTTATAGCGAGAAGTATTAGAAATATCAATGAAGCTATAAAGTATAAATAAAAACACCACAAGTAAATTAAAATATCAATGGCCAATGACATTAATTAAGCACCATAATAAGATTTTCTTATTTTTACTTTTTTTTGCAAAATCAGTATAAATTTATGGATTTTTATTGTATATAAATCCGGGCCTAGTAATACTTTTAAAAATACTCTTAAAAATATAAAAAAATGTGCAAATCAGTTATACTTTTATCATGTAGTGTCATAAGCAGGAAACCAAAATAATGTATTAACTAAATCTTTACGAAGAACACATTCTTGCCATAGCGTGATCACCAAAGACAAAAAAGATTCAACAGAGGTAATGGTTAATTTATTTTCTGTTATTGTAATATCTTCAAAATATAATATTATCTGTTCATGATGCGACATACAATAAAATATATTTACCAATATCGCCTTTCTGATCATTAAATCAGTTGAATAATTATAAAATCTGGAGTCAAAGCATTGACAAATAAATCAATGCAGTCGTAATGTATTCATTAATACTGCTTTACTTTATTTCAAACGAAAAATAAAAGTAAGCATATATAATTTGCAGGTCTACAAAGTATAAAGAGACATAGAGATTCAAAGTAAATCGGTTCTAGATATTTTCTTAAAAATTGTTGATATATTGTAGAGGAATAACTTAAAAAAGTTTTGTCTGTTTTTTAGATTGTTTAACTAGTTAGTAAAGATGATATAAAAATTTCATGTTGATAGTGAGAATAGTATGTTAGTATGAGAATATAAGCGTTATGCGCGTTAATATACGTAACGCTTAAACTTCAGCCCTATATTGGTTGTATCATTTATTTTAAAATAATACAAGCGTTATACAAAGCAAGGCGATGTAAGCCTTATGTTAAATTCAGTTAATGTTTTGTTTTATTTTTAAAGAAGATAATACTTTATACTATATTTTTACCTATGATTGTCACTAGTGAACTACTTAAATAAAAACTAAAATTATTTTACCAAAAAATATATAATTGGCCACTACCTTCTTCGATAACATTCAATAATTCATCAGCATTTTTGTTCAAGAGATAATATTGCTTCTTGCATTCCTTACATAACGTATACGCCTTTTCCAATTGTTGCCTGTAAACAAAATTATATTTAAGTTATCAACTAAGGTAGTTCACTAATTACAGTCGCAAGCAAAAGTATAATCGAATAATAACGTTAGACAAACGTTACATGTAAGATAGCATTAGATTTAATCTAATAAAAACTAAACCTTGTTTATAAATACAAATCAAGTAAACCAAAGTATAAATTATAAACAAGAACACAATATTCGTGAATACATAATTAGTAATACGTACTTGAAAGCTTCGATTTCTGAATCATAATTCTTTTTCGATACCGTTGCAAAAGCTGTCAATTGATTTATTTTTGATTCCTGGTTTTTGTTACAAGATACAGACAGTCGCTGGAACCAGATTAGTGTTGTACGATAAATTCTTGTAGGGGGCCCTCTGTTCAGGTATATCCTGGTTATAATCGCCATCCTTATAAAACAACAATATTCAGATTTAGTATGCAGATATAAAACCAGAACCTACGCTAAGTAGGATTTTATTCTGTTTCACGCGAATTTAATTATCCAAGTGTTATTGTAAAGAAGTTCAATAAAAAAAAGGGTATGTTTATTTTGCAAGTTTCTTTCTGTCAAACTATACCGGTTTCATAACTTAAAATAGTATGACTTATCCTACAGAATTTGCACAGAAAATCACATATATACATTAAAAATAAATGTTAAAGTATAAATAATATCTTACAGAATAAGTATCTTATTTATATCTATCACTCTGTTGACATTTCTCACAGGTCCAGTTAATTCAGATGCTGTTAGGAACCCGTCGTCAATTTGTGTCACAAAACCAACAATTTACTTGAACAGGAAATGTTTTTCTAAAATAAAATAGATTTTATAAATAAATAGTAATAATATTGAATATTAAACACTTGGAATATTAAATATTAAAATATTAACTTAAACACCTGTAAATATAGGATAAAAATTGTTTGTAGTTAAAGAATAAATATACACAACACTTATAGAATAAATGCTATTATATTTATTAGATCGTTTATATTAATTTAATTGTAGATATTACTGTAATTATTAAACACTTTATAATTTATTTATTTTATTTACAATGTTTGTCTGAGTGACATACTATAAATATTATCTCTGACATAGACTTTAAAGCCAGTATTTCGTAATTATTTTAAAGCGGGAAATTTAATTTCACAAAACAGTTAAATTGACAAATAATAAAATAGGAAATAAACATTAATCAATATACTAATCATTATATTATTGAATTACATTATAATTGAAGTAAACTGAAATATAAAATGCATTGATAGATATACACTTTTCTGATCTCTGCATAATATTAACAAAATTAAAGATTAATTAATCAACTATATTTAATTAATAATTAATAAGTGTCTCGCAATATTCAACAGCCAATTACATCTACAAAATAAGCATTTCATTCAATATTTATATATAGCTTATCGCCCAAAATATAAACCCCTTTGTAGATGGTAACAAAAGTAGGTAATTAACATTTTATAACATGAAAATAAATTGTTTTCTATACAAAAATTTTCTCGAGAGAGAAAAAAAAACAAAATGTAACGCTAGGTAAAAGAATTATCTAGCGTTATTGGCTGAGCGACAAATAAACGCAATTAACAAATCTGATGCAAGAGAAAAGAGAATGAAAATAATACGTATTATATTACAGACAATAAATAAGCATGTTTTACTTTAAGAAAAATGTGAAAATCTACCACACACACACACACATACAGAACACACATAAGATTTGTATTAAGTTTAATTGAATAAATAATTAAAATAACACAGCAGCGTACGACACGACGTCATTATTACGACGCAAATAATTATATTCACAGACCGGTACACTCAAAATAATAAATTATTATTTTATGTGTAGTGGTAAGTTTATATTCTCTAAAGTTCAACAACGTCTCGAGTACCTAGTGGTCCAGTGGCAAAAGCGTTGGTACAGTACAGATGGCGAATCCAGTCCCACCCACCTACCGGTTTATGAGCCAAGCCAGCCAGAGCCGCCAGTTATATATATTTATATTAACAGTCAGATTTGATGATGATGAGTGAGAGAGGGAGGAAGAAGAAGCAGAATATATTATGTGATGTACCTGTGTGAGACAGATATAGTTAGACGTATGTTGTATTATTAATTCAGACACACAACTACTTTATTTAGGGGATGGGGTGAATTCCTTTTTTTTTCAACAAATCCAAACGTTATGAGTTCGAATCTGCTGTTTGAATAAAGAATTTTTTTTATTTTACTTTACTTTTATGATTACAATATGAAAATAAAAATCCATATAAAAGATACGAATGTTGTATAATTTACATATAAACGCACGTATTGCCATACATACTTTATCCTTTATCATACTTTACGATTTCTTTATATAAATATATTAACATATATACGAAAACAAAGATGATTAATAAAATATTAATATACATTATTCTGAAAAATTAAAACAAACAAATCATTCATAACGATATTATTATATATCTTAATTTAAATATAAAATGTAAAGAGTACGATATGTACTATTTACTTAAAGATTAGAATACTATTATTTTACCATCTTTTAATAACATCACAAATCATATGGTTGCGCCAGTACTATCCATTTGCATGTATAGATATTTAAATAACCTGAACTTGTTTGACGCGAGAGATTAGCCGTCTAGCGAACGACAATAGCAGGCAGGCAGGTAAACTACTAGCAAGAACCATCGTTGTTTTATACATACCGTTACTTCCCCTTCTCTATCGTATACGTAAAGAATATTTATTCTTGGATTTTACTTTCGCGTCGGTATTGTAGGTCGCAATATAATGGAACAAGAAAAACATAGAATTTATTACGCCTGCAAAAATATATTACAGTTACACACTTAACATTAAATATAATTATTAACTAAATATTAAATACTAGCTGACTCGGCGAACTTCCTACCGCCTAACAGTCAATGAATGTCGTGGTACCTTTTAGCTGAACTAATTTAGATGAACGTAATACTTTGATGAACGTAATACAATGATACAAAATAATATTTATTAATATAAATAGAAACATAAAAGTATTTTATTATGATGAATGATGATGAAAAGATACAGAATGAGAATAAAAATTAAAAAAATAATAATAATTAAGTAATTCAAACTCATGTCAGAAAAAAATGATTGAAAACTATGTTGTGCAGATTGGAATACACTCGGATTAATTCATTAATGGGATTTTCATTCAAGCACCTTGTGGTAAACGACATTCTTTGTTTTTTGGTCAGGCGCAAGAACAAATAAAGCGGATGGTTTGCCGACAAGTGAGCATGCCACGTACAATTGACCATGAGAAAAACATGCATTTTCTAGAATAAGGCCACAAATAGTCAAGGATTGGCCCTGTGATTTGTTGATCGTCATGGCGAAGGCAAGACAAAGCGGGAATTGAATTCGTTTAAACTCAAATGGCATATCCGTTGGGATCATCAAAATCCTTGGAATAAGAACTTCCTCATCTTTAAATTTTCCTTTAAGTATCGACGCGTGAATCACATTGCTCATCAGTTTTTTTATCACCAAACGCATTCCATTGCACAGTTTTGGTTAGTTTAAATTTCTAAGCATGATGACTACCGAGCCAACTTTAAGTTTTAAATTATGCGGTGGTAAACCAGGCACATCCAAGGAGTTTAAAAATTCACTTGGATAATTAGTGGCTTCTTCTTCGTTTGTTACACAGTCGATAGATTTGAATGAATACAGAGTATCTACGATTTGATTTTGAATTATAAAATTGAGGTCATCTACATCTTTATTTTTATCGGCCAAAATTGCTCGCTCACTTAACCATTTGGTATTTTTGTGGTTAGCAATGATATCCGGGAATACTTTGTTGATAAGCTCGTCTTTTGATGATACAAAATTGCAAACATTTGGAAGAATTGAAATCAAACTGCTCTTTGCTCTTGTGTTTGAGAAGCACGAATTAAGGCCCTTCTTTGCTTCATACTAACGCGGCGCTCTTCTCGTGCAATTTCTCGTTCCTCATCAGATAATTGACTCGCGATATTCCGTTGCCTAATTGCATTACGGCTCCATTGGGAAAGATTAGATCTTCTAGGACGCGGCATTGTTATTAATATTAATTCTGAATGTACACTCGCATAAAACCACAAAAAACCACTTTCGAGACATAGACAATAGCTCAAAGAGTATATAACCACTACATATGAATAGCTTATCAAGAAAAATTATAGACAACCTATAAAAAGACATTTACACTTTTGTTAACCTGTACAATAAATCTTAGGTATTATTTTCTGAAAATAAAAATTAAATAATTAATAAATAATTTACACAAATTAATGTCTAAAACAAACAAATATAAGAGTACCTGAACTTTCGAGACATTTTACAAAAATTAAATTTCTGAACGCACACATGAATAGTTGTTACAGTATTTGACAGGATTGGACAACAAATGCTTGACATAAAATCAGCATTTATTGAAATGATTAAGTATTCATTACACATATCGAGTTTTCATTGTTTTTAAGATGTATTATGCTATTCGGGGCGGAGACAAATCCAACGAATCAATAACCATGAATATTGGTTCAGCAGATCTCGAGTTATAAGTGTTGTAACAAACCCGTCTTTGTTTTATATATTTTCATTGTTTTTAAGATGAGCTATGCTATTCGAGGCGGAGACAAATCCAAAGAATCAATAACCATGAATATTGGTTCAGCAGATCTCGAGTTATAAGTGTTGTAACAAACCCATCTTTCTTTTATATATTAAGATTATCAATAAACAATAAATATATATATATATATATATATATATATATATATATATATACATATATATATATTATATGATGCAATAGTTCAAAGTTCATCTTTGCTGAATAACTTTGGCAATTATTCGGTTTTGTTAAACTTTTTGTTTTGCATTTTTTGACGTGCAGTTGCTGGAATACGATGCATTTCAACATGAAAATATAAAGATTTAATCGATTAAACGTTGCTACCGTTGACCCAATTTATATATTAACTTTTAAACTAAAAAAATTTAAATTAATATTTTTTGTAAATGTTCTAGCTAGCTAGTTGCAAGCCAGCCGATAGTTAACGCTAGCTATAAAGGGTGCAAGCCCCCTAGACATATAGAAAAAAAATGGATGTAATCAGCTCTGAAACATGGTATTCGACGAGGACTGTGTTTCTCACTCAAAAGGTTGTGTAAACGTATGTTTTGCCGAATGATAAAGTGATCCTTGTCGGTGCAAATAGTAGAATACAACTAGAAAGCCGTTCTTTAGCTTCTATAGATAAAATGTGTAGTTTCTTGAAGCTACACAAAATAGCTATATCTTCAAGTAAAACAAAGATGATGATCCTTGTCTTTGGCAAAACAGATGGGACTTAACAGAAAAAGGAAGAACTACATATTGGTTAACAAAGACGTTTATTTTGATTTGCAACACAAGTGGTAACTATCTACTGTGTGTGTGTTCGATCAGCTCCTGCTACTTTAGGTGAAAAAAGTGATTAAAAGTAAGAAATTAATTACGGAAAAAAATTTAATATATTATATAAATACTTTTTTTGACGAAATGTATCTAAGTTTATTTTTAAATTGTGCTAATTTCCTCTAAAATAAGTGTTTTTAAAAATGATTGACAGATAGAAACCAGTGATGAAAAATATAACTAAATATATATATGAGGCGTACACGCGGTCTTATGAAAATAACCTCAAAACTGTAACTTTGTCGTTTTTGAGATAAAACAATAATAAGTGCGATAGACAAAGAAGTTGATAATAATTAGGTTAGTGTTAGTGCTAAAACATCAACTGGTTAAGAAATTCAAGAAATCTGTAGACCTATATAAAAAGGAATTCATATAAACACTACAAATTTACGGAAAACAAAAGGTTGCAGCTCACTATCAAGTAAGTCAAATAACATTAACTATAAATAATATTAATACATAACAATTAGTTTATACTCGTATAAAAGCGAGTTTCAAATAATAAAGAGAGTGTATTAATTGTTATAAGTAAACAATATATATGGTTTTCATGAAAATTGTGACTGATTGTTTATGAACAATCACTCTATACCAAGATAACGCAAAAAAAAAACATAACTTGTCGCATAATATAATACTATATAGAATTTATAGAAATTCCTGGGTGCCTTTAATAATGTCTGGTGGCCAAGTGCCCTTCGAAGAATTAGGCCGGCAAAAATCTCTAGGAACGTCTACTGCACTATGGAAAACTATATTCATTGTTAAACATTAATTTTACAAACCGATTACCGATCCATGAAAAGGGGCAACTATCTAATGGTTGTACTCAACTCTGGAACATAATATTCGACGAGGACTGTGTTTCTCACTCGAAAAGTTGTGTAAACGTATGTTTTGCCGAATGATAAAGTGATCCTTGTCGGTGCAAATAGTAAAAAACAACTAGAAAGCCGTTCTTTAGTTTCTATAGATAAAGTGTGTAGTTTCTTGAAGCTACACAAAATGGCTATATCTTTAAGTAAAACAAAGATGATGATCCTTGCCTTTGGCAAGACAGATGGGACTTAACAGAAAAAGGAAGAACTACATATTAGTTAACAAAGACGTTAATTTTGATTTGCAACACAAGTGGTACCAATCTATTGTGTGTGTGTTCGATCGGCTCCTGCTACTTTAGGTGAAAAAAGTGATTAAAAGTGAGAAATTAATTACGGAAGAAAATTAAATATATTATATAAATACTTCTTCTAACGAAATGTATTTAATTTTATTTTAATATTGTGCTAATTTACTCTAAAATAAGTGTTTTTAAAAATGTTTGACAGTTAGAAACCAGTGTTAAAAAATATAACTAAATATATATATGAGGCGTACACGCGGTCTTATGAAAATAACACCAAAACTGTTACTTTGTCGTTTTTAAGATAAAACAATAATAAGTGCGATAGACAAAGAAATTAATAAAAATTAGGTTAGTGTGAGTGCATAAACATCAACTGGTTATGAAATTCAAGAAATCTGTAGACCTATATAAGGAAGACCTCATATAAACACTACAAATATACGGAAAACAAAAGGTTGCTGCTCACTATCAAGTAAGTCAAATAACATTAACTATAAATAATATTAATACATAACAATTAGTTTATACTCGTATAAAAGCGAGTTTTAAATAATAAAGTGAGCGTATTAATTGTTATAAGTAAACAATATATATGGTTTTCTTGAAAATTGTGACTGATTGTTCATGAACAATCACACTATACCAAGATATCGCAAAAGAAAAACATAACTTGTCGCATAATATAATACTATATAGAATTTATAGAAATGCCAGGGTGCCTTTAATAATGTATAGTGGCCAAGTGCCCTTCGAAGAATTAGGCCGGCAAAAATCTCTAGAAACGTCTACTGCACTATAAAGAACTATATTCATTGTTAAACAATAATTTTACAAACCGATTACCGTTCCATGAAAAGAGGCAACTATCTAATGGTTGTCCTCAACTCTGGAACATGGTATTCGACGAGGACTGTGTTTCTTACTCAAAAGGTTGTGTAAACGTATGTTTTGCTGAATGATAAAGTGATCCTTGTCGGTGCAAATAGTAGAAAACAACTAGAAAGCCGTTCTTTAGCTTCTATAGATAAAATGTGTTGTTTCTTAAAGCTTCACAAAATGGCTATATCTTCAAGTAAAACAAAGATGATTATCCTTGCCTTTGGCAAAACAGATAAGACTTAACAGAAAAAGAAAGAACTACATATTTGTTAACAAAGACGTTATTTTAATTTGCAACACAAGTGGTACCTATCTACTGTGTGTGTGTGTTCGATCGGCTCCTGCTACTTTAGATGAAAAAAGTGATTAAAAGTGAGAAAATAATTACGGAAAAAAATTAAATATATTATATAAATACTTCGTCTAACGAAATGTATTTAAGTTTATTTTAATATTGTGCTAATTTACTCTTAAATAAGTGTTTTAAAAATGTTTGACAGTTAGAAACTAGTGTTGAAAAATATTACTAAATATATATATGAGGCGTACACGCGGTCTTATGAAAATAACCTCAGAACTGTAACTTTGTCGTTTTTGAGATCAAACAATAATAAGTGCGATAGACAAAGAAATTGATAAAAATTCGGTTAGTGTGAGTGCTAAAACATCAACTGGTTAAGAAATTCAAGAAATCTGTATACCTATAGAAGGAAGACCTCATATAAACACTACAAATATACGGAAAACAAAAGGTTGCTGCTCACTATCAAGTCAGTCAAATAACATTAACTATAAATAATATTATTACATAACAATTAGTTTATACTCGTATAAAAGCGAGTGTCAAATAATAAAGTAAGTGTATTAATTGTTTTAAGTAAACAATATATATGGTTTTCTTTAAAATTGTAAATGATTGTTAATGAACAATCACACTATACCAAGATAACGCAATAAGAAAACATAACTTGTCGCATATTATAATACTATATAGAATTTATAGAAATGCCAGGGTGCCTTTAATAATGTATGGTGGCCAAGTGCCCTTCGAAGAATTAGGCCGGCAAAAATCTCTAGAAACGTCTACTGCACTATGAAGAACTATATTCATTGTTAAACAATAATTTTACAAACCGATTACCGTTCCATGAAAACAGGCAACTATCTAATGGTTGTCCTCAACTCTGGAACATGGTATTCGACGAGGACTGTGTTTCTTACTCAAAAGGTTGTGTAAACGTATGTTTTGCTGAATGATAAAGTGATCCTTGTCGGTGCAAATAGTAGAAAACAACTAGAAAGGCGTTCTTTAGCTTCTATAGATAAAATGTGTAGTTTCTTAAAGCTACACAAAATGGCTATATCTACAAGTAAAACAAAGATGATGATCCTTGCCTTTGGCAAGACAGATGGGACTTAACAGAAAAAGGAAGAACTACATATTGGTTAACAAAGACGTTAATTTTAATTTGCAACACAAGTAGTACCTATCTACTGTGTGTGTGTTCGATCGGCTCCTGCTACTTTTGGTGAAAAAAGTGATTAAAAGTGAGAAAATAATTACGGAAAAAAATTAAATATATTATATAAATACTTCGTCTAACGTAATGTATTTAAGTTTATTTTAATATTGTGCTAATTTACTCTAAAATAAGTGTTTTTAAAAATTTTTGACAGTTAGAAACCAGTGTTGAAAAATATAACTAAATATATATATGAGGCGTACACGCGGTCTTATGAAAATAACCTTAAAACTGTAACTTTGTCGTTTTTGAGATAAAACAATAATAAGTGCGATAGACAAAGAAATTGATAATAATTAGGTTAGTGTGAGTGCTAAAACATCAACTGGTTAAGAAATTCAAGAAATCTGTATACCTATAGAAGGAAGACCTCATATAAACACTACAAATATACGGAAAACAAAAGGTTGCTGCTTACTATTAAGTAATTCAAATAACATCAACTATAAATAATATTAATACCTAACAATTAGTTTATACTCGTATAAAAGCGAGTTTCAAATAATAAAGTGAGTGTATTAATTGTTATAAGTAAACAATATAAATGGTTTTCTTGAAAATTGAGACTGATTGTTTATGAACAATCACACTGTACAAAGATAACGCAAAAAAAAAACATAACTTGTCGCATATTATAATACTATATAGAATTTATAGAAATTCCAGGGTGCCTTTAATAATGTCTGGTGGCCAAGTGCCCTTCGAAGAATTAGGCCGGCAAAAGTCACTAGGAACGTCTACTGCACCATGGAGAACTATAATCATTGTTAAACATTAATTTTACAAACCGATTACCGTTCCATGAAAAGAGGCAACTATCTAATGGTTGTCCTCAACTCTAGAACATAGTATTCGACGAGGAATGTGTTTCTAAGTCAAATGGTTGTGTAAACGTATGTTTTGCCGAATGATAAAGTGATCCTTGTCGGTGCAAATAGTAGAATACAACTAGAAAGCCGTTCTTTAGCTTCTATAGATAAAATGTGTAGTTTCTTGAAGCTACACAAAATAGCTATATCTTCAAGTAAAACAAAGATGATGATCCTTGTCTTTGGAAAAACCGATGGGACTTAACAGAAAAAGGAAGAACTACATATTGGTTAACAAAGACGTTAATTTTGATTTGCAACACAAGTGGTAACTATCTACTGTGCGTGTGTTCGATCGGCTCCTGCTACTTTAGGTGAAAAAAAAGATTAAAAGTAAGAAATTAATTACGAAAAAAAAATTAAATATATTATATAAATACTTCTTCTAACGAAATGTATTTTAATTTATTTTTAAATTGTGCTAATTTACTCTAAAATAAGTGTTTTTAAAAATATTTGACAGTTAGAAACCAGTGTTGAAAAATATAACTAAATATATATATGAGGCGTACACGCGGTCTTATGAAAATAACCTCAAAACTGTAACATTGTCGTTTATGAGATAAAACAATAATAAGTGCGATAGACAAAGAAATTGATAATAATTAAGTTAGTGTGAGTGCTAAAACATCAACTGGTTAAGAAATTCAAGAAATCTGTATACCTATAGAAGGAAGACCTCATATAAACACTACAAATATACGGAAAACAAAAGGTTGCTGCTCAAATAACATCAACTATAAATAATATTAATACATAACAATTAGTTTATACTCGTATAAAAGCGAGTTTCAAATAATAAAGTGAGTGTATTAATTGTTATAAGTAAAAAATATATATGGTTTTCTTGAAAATTGTGACTGGTTGTTCATGAACAATCACACTATACCAAGATAACGCAAAAAAAAAACATAACTTGTCGCATATTATAATACTATATAAAATTTATAGAAATTCCAGGGTGCCTTTAATAATGTCTGGTGGCCAAGTGCCCTTCGAAGAATTAGGGCGGCAAAAATCTCTAGGAACGTCTACTGCACCATGGAGAACTATAATCATTGTTAAACATTAATTTTACAAACCGATTACCGTTCCATGAAAAGAGGCAACTATCTAATGATTGTCCTCAACTCTGGAACATGGTATTCGACGAGGACTGTGTTTCTTACTCAAAAGGTTGTGTAAACGTATGTTTTGCTGAATGATAAAGTGATCCTTGTCGGTGCAAATTGTAGAAAACAACTAGAAAGCCGTTCTTTAGCTTCTATAGATAAAATGTGTAGTTTTTTAAAGCTACACAAAATGGCTATATCTTCAAGTAAAACAAAGATGATGATCCTTGTCTTTAACAAAATAGATGGGACTTAACAGAAAAAGGAAGAACTACATATTGGTTAACAAAGACGTTAATTTTGATTTGCAACACAAGTGGTAACTATCTACTGTGTGTGTGTTCGATCGGCTCCTGCTACTTTAGGTGAAAAAAGTGATTAAAAGTAAGAAATTAATTACGGAAAAAAATTAAATATATTATATAAATACTTCTTCTAAAGAAATGTATTTAAGTTTATTTTTAAATTGTGCTAATTTACTCTAAAATAAGTGTTTTTAAAAATGTTTGACAGTTAGAAACCAGTGTTGAAAAATATAACTAAATATATATATGAGGCGTACACGCGGTCTTATGAAAATAACCTCAAAACTGTAACTTTGTCGTTTTTAAGATAAAACAATAATAAGTGCGATAGACAAAGAAATTGATAATAATTCGGTTAGTGTGAGTGCTAAAACATCAACTGGTTAAGAAATTCAAGAAATCTGTATACCTATAGAAGGAAGACCTCATATAAACACTACAAATATACGGAAAACAAAAGGTTGCTGCTCACTATCAAGTCAGTCAAATAACATTAACTATAAATAATATTAATACATAACAATTAGTTTATACTCGTATAAAAAGCGAGTTTGAAATAACAAAGTGAGTGTATTAATTGTTATTAGTAAACAATATAAATGGTTTTCTTGAAAATTGTGACTGATTGTTCATGAACAATCACACTATACCAGGATAACGCAATAAAAAAACATAACTTGTCGCATATTATAATACTATATAGAATTTATAAAATGATAGGTTGCCTTTAATTATGTATGGTGTCCAAGTGCCCTTTGAAGAATTAGGCCGGCAAAAATCTCTAGAAATGTCTACTGCACTATAAAGAACTATATTCATTGTTAAACAATAATTATACAAACCGATTACCGTTTCATGAAAAGAGACAACTATCTAATGGTTGTCCTCAACTCTGGAACATGGTATTCGACGAGGACTGTGTTTCTTACTCAAAAGGTTGTGTAAACGTATGTTTTGCTGAATGATAAAGTGATCCTTGTCGGTGCAAATAGTAGAAAACAACTAGAAAGCCGTTCTTTAGCTTCTATAGATAAAATGTGTAGTTTCTTAAAGCTACACAAAATGGCTATATCTTCAAGTAAAACAAAGATGGTGATCCTTGCCTTTGGCAAGACAGATGGGACTTAACAGAAAAAAGAAGAACTACATATTAGTAACAAAGACGTTAATTTCAATTTGCAACACAAGTGGTACCTATCTACTGTGTGTGTGTTCGATCGGCTCCTGCTACTTTAGGTGAAAAAAGTGATTAAAAGTGAGAAAATAATTACGGAAAAAAATTAAATATATTATATAAATACTTCGTCTAACGAAATGTATTTGAATTTATTTTAATATTGTGCTAATTTACTCTAAAATAAGTGTTTTTAAAAATGTTTGACAGTTAGAAACCAGTGTTGAAAAATATTACTATATATACTAAATCTGTATACCTATAGAAGGAAGACCTCATATAAACACTACAAATATACGGAAAACAAAAGGTTGCTGCTTACTATTAAGTAAATCAAATAACATCAACTATAAATAATATTAATACATAACAATTAGTTTATACTCGTATAAAAGCGAGTTTCAAATAATAAAGTGAGTGTATTAATTGTTATAACTAAACAATATAAATGGTTTTCTTGAAAATTGTGACTGATTGTTCATGAACAATCACACTATACCAAGATAACGCAAAAAAAAACATAATTTGTCGCATATTATAATACTATATAGAATTTATAGAAATTCCAGGGTGCCTTTAATAATGTCTGGTGGCCAAGTGCCCTTCGAAGAATTAGGCCGGCAAAAATCTCTAGGAACGTCTACTGCACCATGGAGAACTATAATCATTGTTAAACATTAATTTTACAAACCGATTACCGTTCCATGAAAAGAGGCAACTATCTGATGATTGTCCTCAACTCTGGAACATGGTATTCGACGAGGACTGTGTTTCTCACTCAAAAGGTTGTGTAAACGTATGTTTTGCCGAATGATAAAGTGATCCTTGTCGGTGCAAATAGTAGAATACAACTAGAAAGCCGTTCTTTAGCTTCTATAGATAAAATGTGTAGTTTCTTGAAGCTACACAAAATAGCTATATCTTCAAGTAAAACAAAGATGATGATCCTTGTCCTTAACAAAACAGATGGGACTTAACAGAAAAAGGAAGAACTACATATTGGTTAACAAAGACGTTAATTTTGATTTGCAACACAAGTGGTAACTATCTACTGTGTGTGTGTTCGATCGGCTCCTGCTACTTTAGGTAAAAAAAGTGATTAAAAATAAGAAATTAATTACGGAAAAAAATTAAATAAGTAGATGAGTAGGGCCGTTTCTGGCTTGAATTTGAAATTGAGTTGGAAATTATTGGTGGTGGGGATGCATTTAGGTCACGATATGCAGAGGGGGCGTGGCTAGACTTGGAAGAATGTAAAAGGGGGTAATAGTGGGGTGAGGAGTGAGGTGGCGTGGCTAGACAATGTTGGGGTAATAGTGGGGTAATATGAAAGAGTGAGATAGCGATATTAATTATTACGTGTGTAATAATTAATATCTAATGGTAAAGAGTGAGATACCGATATTAATTCTTATGTTTGATTTGTTATTGGTTATAAGATTATGACAGTGTTAAATTATTTATAACAGTGTATTTATAGCGCATTCCTTCGAAATTTGCAAACAGCACATTTTCTCATGAAAAACTTTAGACACAAGCGCATTCCTTCGAAATTTGCAAACAGCACATGTTTTCATGAGAAACTTTAGACACAAGCGCATTCCTTCGAATGTAACTTGAAGCACACGTGTTAGCCGGCGTCAGCACATGTTCTCATGAGAACTTCGTATATAAATTATTCTTATGCAATATGATAAAACAATATTTTCCAAACGTAGACAAATTTTTTGTTATACATTTTATGTTTTAGTTAAATGTAGGGCCGGATTGGGTATTGTTGTATTAGATTATTTATTTAAGTATACTAAAAGTTATAATATACGTACATTATATCATTGATGATTGTCAAAGCATACAGTTATTTTCTTATGTGTTGTAATAATCATAAAGTCTTATAAGTCAGACAATGGTGTTGTTTTACATATATGAGGTTATAACACCACAGTAACTGTTAAAATAGTAGGAGGATATTTTATTATACAAATTTATTAGGTAGCGGTTTGATCCATATATATGAGGCTATTTAGGTTGTGGATAATAGTAGAATCACAATTAGCTAAACCAAAAGCTCTAACTTAAGTTGAAACAAACTTTTTAAAATAAAACTGCTCGAAGGGTCGGGGCCCCCGAGAATTTTATTTATTTTGAATGCGCGGGGATCATAGAATTAAGAATTGATAGTCTGATGGTAAATATATTATAGTATTAAATAAGTAAAGTGCTACCCTGTTAAATTTAGAAACCAACATCAGCCCGAGAGACATCATTGAAGTTGTAAAAGCATTGATTGTTATCAAGTTTTGTTGTATTGCTACCCACATCGCAAATTGAACATAGCTCGGGGTATTTGTGTTCATAAATTATTCTTATGCAAAGCGGGGAACTACTGTATTCAAAATATAAGTTCTGATGATGAGTGCAGTGATTTTGAAAGTGATATTACTGGGTCCAACGATGAAATAGAGTTTATAAATGGTACTGAAGAAACTGTGTGTAGTTATATTTCAGACTCTGTCTGTGAAGAAATCGCCATTGGTCATGAGGAAATTTATATATCTAACTGTGAAAATATTTCAAATTTAAATTCAGATTGTGAATTGATTGAAGAAACTGTTGATATATCTGACGATAACAACGAAATCATAGAAATCGTTGACTCTGAAGAAGAAGGTTAGTCAGTGATTATAGAAAAGTACTAAAATTGGAAGTGATTGATTGTATTAAGATTAAGTTAAGCGTATTTTTATGAAAATGTATATTAAAAATTTTTCTCCACGTTTATTATTTGAAATAAATGAAGGTGAACATATGTTTATTTTACCTAGACTATTAAATATTGAAGTAAATTTTAATTTATTTTTAGATAGAAAAGAATTGTTATTATTGATATTAATTGATAATATAAGTAAGATATATTTAAACATAATATATATACCAAATAAATTTAATTTAGGCATTGATTTAAAGTTAAATTGTGGATTACAGTGTCATTTGTTAATAGATTTAAATATGTTTAATCAATTTAAATTCTTTGATGAAATTATAATCAATCAGAATAATTTCTGTGAAACTTTTAGAGCCGGGTTACTTTTTATATCTGAATTTGGAGACCTGGATATGAGAGCCAAGACTTACTTGATTGGATTCTTAATGATTAATTTTATTGCACTAATTACTAATAGATTGTAAATTTTGTTGTACATAGAAAATATATCCAAATAAGGATAATTCATAAAGTATAAGGGTGCTAATTCATCCATTGAATTTACATGACTTGAACAATATGAATACAAAATTGCATGACTTAACCAAATATGGGCACAAAATTTTTATTTTTTTAAGCTATATTTATAGTGGGGACTATTATATATATATATATATATAAATTACGTTTAAAAAATACTTATTTTATACAGTAATTGTACGTGTAAACATTGTAAAACAATGAGTGACTTTGAGAACTATTGGGTTGCAGTAGTTAATTTTGATCAAAATATTTTATATACATGTGTAAACATTGTAACAGTTTCGAAAAAATCGGTGAGTTTTTCTTCTGTGTATGTGATATCCGCATTAATGTATATAACTATTGCAAATTTTCTTTTTTTTTTTTTATAGTTTTGCCATAAACATTGGATTCAATACTTAAGGGAAAGCGACAAATATCACTTAATAGATAATTATAAAGATTTTTTAAGTATAGGATATACAATTAGCCAATTGGCTTCAACTGAATTAATCCTTAGAGAAAATTTTGAATTTAAGTATCAGTTTTATATAAAGAGTGATGTAGGTCATACATGTTGGAAATATATTTTAAAAGTTTTAAGTACTGGTAAATATAATAGTTCTTATGATCATTGTACCACTTAAAAATTAAAAAAATTACCTTTTAATGAAATTATTGATTTTAATATAAATTCTATTTTATATTTGGAAATTTTACAAAATTTAAAATTACATTCACCGGTCAATCAGGATTATATTTTAAAAGTAGTTAAACGTTTAAATTTAAATATATTTGAAAATGAATTAAAATCAGAAAGAATTAGAAAAAAAGATAACAAAACTAGTTCATATTTTAAAAAATTACAGGAATGAAAAAATAGATTTAATAGAGTTACTAATATTTATAATTTAGAAGTAGGAGGGGTAGGTAAAAGAGTAATTTCGAAAGCATATAAAAGTCATGACAATTTTAATTTTATTTAGTTACAATTTAAAATTGTAGCGTAATTGATCATATATATTTTTATGCAATGGAGTCATTAAATAAAGTTGATTTCATAAATCCAATATATTTGCTTAAGTGCTCATATTTTTTAAATACAAGTAAAACTAAGCAAATTACAGTTGCTCTAGATGCAAATAATTTTTGTGAGAGTGTTTGTGTGATTGAAAAGTTTAACGGGCAGTATGTAAATTTATAACAAAATGACTGGGAAATTATTTTAAATAACAAAGCCAGTATTTCCAATTATTTTAATGGAATAATAACATATCTGGAGCAACCATGTATTGTATTGTCAAAATGTACAATTCATTTTCAAACTTTGTATGAAAAACCGACTATGGTTATCGAGCAAAATTATCACCTTAAATCAATTTTGGCAGATAATGGTCCAAGATCATCTGTATACATGCAAATAGAGTCTTGGCAGAAACTTATGCAGTTAGCAGAGTGCATTACGTTTTCTTTAAATCAACTTACGGCATGGTCAAAGTCTGCATTGAATATTTTTAATGAAGTGGAGAATAAGTTGTTTTCTTTACTAATAGAAAGTAATGAAATAAATTATAAAAACCATAACAAATACTTTTATGAAAATTTCGTTTTAAATAACATTAATAACATAGAATTAAATTACTATAAATTGTTTACTAATATATCATCAAATATGAATGTAAAGTTACTAAGCTTAGAAATTAAGGCGCTTTATATAGACTTACTTAAGACTCAAATACAAGAAAAAGCTAATAAATATGTATAATTGTAAATATGTATAGAGTGTATATAAATAAAATTTTATAAATGAAAGAACATGTATTATATTTATTGAGGTATATTTATTTATTTATTAAGGTATAACTATTTCCATTAGAATCATAATATAAATTAAAATTACAATCACAACAGTTTCTTATTTGACATGGAGGTCCATCTCTTTGTATTCTTCCTTTGTTATAATGTTTGTAGCATAATCGACGCCCCTGCATATAGTGATCTTCTTTTAAATGTATTGGAAGCCGGTTCCAGTTTTGTTCAATATCGGTGGAAAACATTATATAATGCAAAAAGAACTCTGTCGGTAAATAATGTAATTCTTCATCAGTAAGATTTTCTAGTAAACACTCATTTTCTTTATATTTTTTTAAAACAGCTCCAACTTTTGAAATCGTTTTCGAAACTTGATCATGATTATTTAAAAATTTATAATCCATTATTTGGTTATGAGATGGTTACTCTTTAATGACTTTAAAGATATTAATCATTATTTATAATGGTTATGTAATTTTATTAACAATTCCAGATAAAGGTTTATACTCAATAATTTTGTCGTGTATAATTAGGGCAAAGGCGCGAACCAAACCAACAATCATTTCTGATGTTTCTAATTCAAGTCTAACATCCACTGGGGCAGATTTTAGAAATTCTTTCTGTTTTGAACAATCTATAACTATTAGGGGTGCTTTTTCTTTAAAATCTTTTAAATTCAAAACAGGGTTTGGATTCTTATCATAGTATGATTTTTGAAAATTTGCATACATTTCATAGGCTACCGAATATTTATTATTATTATAATCTAAGTTTAGATAATCATATGGATACATTTCAGAATTTAAGTATAATTTTACGTTTCTCAAATTACATGTATAAAATTTACTGATGTCCTTCGTCATATCATTTTTTGATTCCCTTTGTAGTCCTAATATAACGTAACGTGGTTTTTCAAGTGAAGTTGTTGTTATTATTGACCAAACTTGATTAGTTGAACTTGATAAAGCAGGATATTCGTATAATTCCCACTCTCGAAAACCAATATATAATGATCTATTACGTTCTATTGTTTGCAATAATTTCAATTTTTCTTTGTCTGATACATTAATATGAGGCATTCGCCATTGTATTTTGTCAATGACTACTTTTGGTAATACATCTTTAGCTGCTGCTATCCAAAGTGCGTTATTATCGTTTTTTGATCGAATTAATATTAATTCATGCTTTACTGGTAAAATAATTTTTTCGAAATCTTCACAAAAACCAAATATCGTTTTAAGAGGAATACATACACTGAAGTTTCCATTTTTATCTATTATATTAGTATCTTTATCGCACCATCCAAAATTTTGAATATGAATATCATTATTATTATGTGAAACATAGCCTTTCATAGTAGATGTTACACCAGGGTTTCTATTTGAATCAATTTCAACTGAATTTATTTCATATCTTATACTTTCAAATAGGTGTAAAACACCATTTAATATGAATACTGGGGTTGTTTCTGAAGTGTCCTGTATTTTTCTTTCAATGTATAAGTAAGATTCCCAGGGTAATGTATATACATTATGTTGATTTATTGGGATTCGTATTTCATCGTTATTTTCAAAAGTAGTAGTAGAATATGGGTTATATGAATGTATTTCATATTGGCTTACTGATTCGTCAAAAAAAATTTTATCTTCAACATTAAGCATAAGAGCGGTCATTGTAGAGTATTTATTTTAAATCCTAACGACTTAAGAAACTGTTTATTTTTTAATGTTATCCTCTTAAAAGGCTTGGTTGGACTATGCTGAGTTTGATTAAACGACGAATTATATATTGTTTTTAAATTATGACATATACCCATTATTGAATCTTTCGTATGTGCAATCGGCAGGAAATTTTTTCTTTTCTAAAATTGATAAGTTCACCTTCTTCATTAACAATTTTTATAGAAATATTATCTATTTTCTGTACAACGATTGGAAGATAAATGATTTGCTTTGGAATTTCTATTATCTTATATCCTGGTGGAACTGCAGGTGAAAACTCATGAATTGTGTGTACTAAACGTCCGTTTAGATAGGAACCGGATGTAATATTGCATTCAATACGTATATTATTTACTTTAATAATGTTTACCGGTAAGTTAGATACATGTAATATATTAGGTTCTAATACTTGCTTATTAAATCCTAGTAATGAACCAATACAATTTTCTTTCGAAAAATCTATTTTTTTAAGTACATATTATCTCACTTTGAAGGGTATTTGTATTTGCAGTTAAATTTAAAAATACTTCTTTTATTTGTTTATCAGATATTTCTTTAAATTCGCTGTTGTGTTTTATCGCTCTAGAATCACCCATGTTTAACCTTAAATATTCCTGAATATCTTCCAATTCATATGAACCCACTGGTATTGAAATAACTTTACCATCTCCATAATAAAATTTATTGTTAGTGTCGTCAATGTTTGGTATTGAATTAAATGTCTGAAAGTCGACTATTCCCAATTCAAACTGTTCATCGTACAAATCTATAGGAGGAAAAATATCGGCGCTTAATACGGATTTATTTCCAATAATTGTAAATGTCATAGACATTATTTTTTATTTAAAAATCCTTTCACGATGAGCTTAGTTATAGTAATAACAAATTAAAAATAAAACTCAGGTATTTATAGCAATATATTATTTATTATAAATATAAGAATTTGAATACAAAAAGTGTAAGCATAAATGTCCACAATTTACAGTATTAAATTTTTAAAATCTATCATAGTTATATTGAATAGTATTATTTTTAAAGTATTCAATTGCTTCTATTGGAGGTTGAAGGTTACCAAAACTATCAAAATATAAAATATTTTTATTTCTTTTTATGTAAGCTACCCAATGTGTTCCCGCTGATGTTTTATCATCTAAATTTATTATATTACTTTCATTTATATACATTTTTTTAGGCAAATCATTTCTCATGAATACCCCTCTAAAGTGAGGGATATTAAATTTCTTGGCATATTTTCTTAAATCAACATCAGTAAGGGCTCGTTTAGGTAGCTTCAACGAAAGTTTTTTGGATACGGATTAATATATAATCCTAACCCTTTTTTATAAGGTTTTAAATAAATTCCTTTGCCAGATTTTCCAATAGCAATTTCCTCCATAGTTTGGTTATGTTTTTGAGTTTCTGCTAACATTTTTTTTGCATCCTTTGCCTCATTTATTGCTTTTGCAACACCAGCAACACCAGCAACACCACCTGCCAATCCACCTAGTGCTGATAATCCCGCAAATAATGGAATTAGAAATGGTAGAAAACCACCTACTTTTGGTATAGGAATTATTCTTAGTTTATTAACTTTAAATTTTGACTTTTTATTAATTGATTGTTTTGCGGCTTGTGATGCAATTTTAATAGCTTTTGACACACTCTTAGGATTATCAGGGTTAATTCAAGTATTTTTTAGCGCACCACGAGCATTAAGAATAGCTTTCTTTAATGCTGCCATACTATGCTTGACCTTTCCGCTACCCTTTATTTTCTTCTTTTTAATTTTTTTATTTCGTTTCAACCCCATTCCAAGTTTGGTTTTTATATTCATGATATTAGCACAATGATGCTAAACGTTCACTTAACTTTGAATCTTTAGAAAAATATTGCTTCCAAGCTTTCTCAATCAGTATTTTATCAGCTACGTGTCTTTTACTTAAATCTTTATAGCGGTGATATGCAATGTCATGTTCTTTGCAAGCTGAGTCCAATGCATTAACTCCTTGATCTCCTCGGTTTAAACGTTCTATTAAACGTGTTCCAGGACCGCAATAGTTGTATCCAGGCAAGTGCAACTCAAAAGGTAATTTATTGATTAGTTTATCAATAAGACCATCACCTTTTTTTACTTTTATCATACTGACCAAAGTATGTGCCAGCATCCAATTTTATACTTTATAATATTTTCATATATAAAGATTAAACATTTAAAATGTATTCTATTAGTTTATTACTTTTATCATACTGACCAAAGTATGTGCTATCATCCAATTTTATACTTTATAATATTTTCATATATAAAGATTAAACATTTAAAATGTATTCTATTAGTTTATAACACATGCCTGGTTAAACAATGAAGTTTGTAAAGCAAAAACAAACTCTTTCTGTAAAGAATGTAGATAATCAAAGTAATAATTACACTAATAATTCAAAACATGGATCACTTTTACCAAACGACATTAGATGCATTATTTGTGGACCTTCAAACTGTGGAAAAACTAATGTTATGTTTAATCTAATTGAACATCTAAATGGGTTGCGATTTAAAAATATATACATTTATTCAAAATCTTTATATCAACCAAAATATAAAATATTACAACAAATTATGAAGAATATTAATGGTATGGGATACTATACATACACTGACAATGAAGAGATTATTAGACCTGAAGATGCTAGCCCAAATTCTATATTCATATTTGATGATGTTGCTTGCGATAAACAATATTACTTGCGATTAACAATAATATTCGAAATTTTTTTAGCATGGGCCGTCATAATTTGATAGACTCTTTCTATTTATGTCAGACTTACAGCAAAATTCCAAAGCAATTAATACGGGATAATACTAATTTTATTATATTATTCAAGCAAGATGACTTAAATTTAAAGCATATATATGATGATCATGTTAACTTTGACTTTCCAAGTTTTCTAGAGTTTAAACAAGTTTGTAATTTATGTTGGGATTCAAATAAATATTCCTTTATGGTAATAGATAAAAATAGTGACTTAAATAAAGGGCGATACAGAAAAGGATTTGATATGTTTTTAGATATAACCAAGTAACCTTTACAATAATAATCAGTGTTGAGGTAACCATCTTCATAATAACATGCATTTATTATCTTAATAAACATTGATTACGTTCAAATTACATTAATTACGTTCCCATTACGTTGAATTTATGTTCAAATTACATTGATTACGTTCCCATTACGTTGAATTTACGTTCCCATTACGTTGAATTTACGTTCAAATTACGTTCCCATTACGTTCAAGTTGCATAAAGTTTACATGTAACCATGTTTAAATTAAAGAAGCGTGCAAAAAATACTGTGGTTAAAATAAAGGCTCCTCCTACCAGATTTAAAAAAAGGAATAGTAAACGTAGAATAATAAGCAATACTACTAATGATGAAGATAAAAAATTAACATGCGATATTATTAAATCAAGCGATTCTATAAGACAAAAGTATCTCGCATTAAAACTAGGAGAATCTGAGGCACAAAGGTACTTTGACAAACAGTTTGAACCAATAACTACACCACTAAATATACTAGCTAATAAAAGTACTTCCAATATTAAATTAGCGCAACCAATCAAACAAGATATTGATACAAAACCGTATGATTTTAAGGTTGAAACAATTAAATCTAAGTTAATTAACATGTTAAAAGAACCCCTAGACACTACATTTATACCAGAACAGCAAAATGATTTAACATTAGCTAAAGAACCAACAATGGAACTTAGTCAGTTAGATGATGAAGTTTTTGAATCAAATGAATCCTTAGAATATAGTAGAGTACATGATCCAAACTTATTTAAGACATCTATAAAACTGTCTGAAGTTGAAGAAAATTATAAAAAACAAGTTGATAAATACGCCTTTCAATATTTAATTGATTTTAATAGACGAGAAGGTGATCCAAGTATATTTGATCATACATTTGGTATAAATTTAGAAGATGGTAATTTAATATAAGGAAAAACACTGGTTACGTTTGATAAAGAGGGTATTATAATAGGAAATAAAAAATATAAGTCATCTCCCGGATTATATGAATTGCTTTTTAAAATAGATCCAAGCGCAAGTATTTATAGTGAGGAAGATTTAGAGGATTATAAAACAATTTTAAATGATACTAATGCACATAGAACATTATATTTACCTAATGGTAAAATTAAATCTAACAAAGGTATAAAATACAAAAAAATTATATCGCTATTATTTCCTCCTCAAACAAAATTAAGTGCCCCAACGTCTTCAACACCATATTCTTCAGAAAGATTACAAAACGTTCGATCAAGACTTTTGCAGCTTAAGTCATCAGTTGGTTTACAAAATAATAAACGTTTAGGAGGTGGCAATTTAATACCAAACTTTATGACTTCAGTTGGTTTACAAAATAATAAACGTTTAGGAGGTGGCAATTTAATACCAAACTTTATGACTTTAAACAATAATCAAAAGGATTTCATTTACTGGGATGACCCAAATGAATTAGTTGAAAGATTACAACTACTTAATAGTTCAAAAATGGCGGGCAATACATCACATGACAATGAAATTATTTCAATAGTTGAAGAATTAAAAGAAGCTAATATTATTATATAAATACTTAAACACATTCCCTTCTTTTTCATTAATTTATAACTACTCATGTAAGTAACATGACTATTAACAAATTTGGAGTACATATACATAAGAAAAAAATTACTCGGCACGAAACAGTATCAAAAAATGATTTAATTATTATAGATAGACGTTTAAAAGCTGTAGAGAAAGATATTCATGATGCTTATATTAATAACTTTATTGAAGTAAATAAAAAAATTGCAACATTAATTACAGAATTAAAAACAAAACATAGTTTAGATATTAGTTTTTGATAAATTTTGTGTAATAATAAGTATGAGCAAAACAAAAATAGGTATAATTAATGAGTTACATAAACCTGCACTTAAAAACTATAAGCGTAGACATGTAATCATAAAAGGTCTAAATGATTCTTGGCAAGCTGATTTAGTAGAAATGATTCCGTATGCAAAAGAAAACAAAGGTTACAAGTATTTACTCACAGTAATTGATATATTTTCTAAATATGCATGGGCAGTTCCAGTAAAATCAAAATCTGCAAAAGACGTTACTGTTGCATTTGAAAATATTTTATTAAAAAATAAGAATAAGGTTCCGAAAAACTTACAAACAGATAACGGAAAGGAATTTTATAACACTGAATTTAAAAAAGTTATAGATTCGTATGATATAAACCATTATAGTACATTTAGTAATATGAAAGCATCGATTGTTGAAAGATTTAATAGAACTCTAAAAAATGCCATGTGGAAAGATTTTAGTATAAAAGGCAACTATAATTGGATTAAAAACATTGATGCACTTGTTAAGAAATATAATAATTCTCATCATTCAACAATTAATATGAAGCCATCTCAAGTATCAATAAAAAATGAAAAAAAATTATTAGGAAATGTATACAATAGAATAAAAAGGGTCGGTTTAAGTCGATATAAAGTTGGAGATTATGTTCGTTTAAGCAAAACCAAATCATTATTTGCAAAAGGGTATACTCCTAACTGGAGTACCGAAATATTTACTATATCAAAAGTACAACTAACTAATCCAGTCACATATTTACTTAATGATTCTCTTGGCCAATCAATTGCAGGCGCGTTTTACGAACAAGAACTACAAAAAACAAAATATCCAGATATATATCTAGTTGAGAAAGTTTTACAGAAAAAAGGAAAAAGAGTTTTTGTAAAGTGGTTAGGTTTAGATAAATCTCATAACAGTTGGATAGATGCTAAAAATATTGTATAACATTTTAAATAAATAAAACTATTGGTTATTATAAATATGTATTTATTTTTACATTAAAAATATACTTATAACAATAAATCGCTCTCACTAAAACTATAATAACAGTTGGATAAATGCTAAAAATATTGTATAACATTTTAAATAAATAAAACTATTGGTTATTATAAATATGTATTTATTTTTACATTAAAAATATACTTATAACAATAAATCGCTCTCACTAAAACTATCAAAACCCCAAGGCAAAGTAACAGTACTATTTTTTATAATACACCGTTTATCATTAAAAGGACTTAAAGCAATTTTTGTTTGCTTAATAGAGTACACATTATGCAATTTTGAAACTATTCCTCTTTGAGTACATTTTTTTTCATTTAAAGTTCTTAAACAATTTTCATAATCTTCAAAAGAAATATGGTTTTTTACTACACTTGTCTTTACTCCTTTTATTTTTTTTATAATATCATTATTATTAACTTTTATTGTATACATTTTTGATCTTAGTCCTATAAAGTGAGTCATAATTTTACCGTTATTTTCATCCCTCATTAAACCTAATACCTTTTTATTTACACGGGGAATATTATATTGATTGTTTTCTTTATAATCACTTGTATCAAACTTATTTATATCGCGTTTTATAGTTTCATAAATATCTGATGTGATAATTTCATATATTAACGAGTCAGTATCAATATATAATAACTTTAAATTATTATTAAAAAATTCTTTTTGCATATAATTATAATGAAAATCATACATTACTGTTTTAGATAAATCTAATATTGAAAAGCCAACATATATAGGTTTATTAAATGTAATATTAGGTTTTAAAAGTTCAATACCCACAACATTTTTATTAAAAATTGTTCGGCTATGAAAATTAGGTCGTGCTATTAAACTTTTTACTCCATAACGACCACCCCATTTTGTTTTTAATTTTATATCACGATGTTTTCTAACATTTTCCATTGTCTTACCAAATACACTATTATTCATTAATTTATACAAGTTTTTTTCAAAATCATTGGTAGCCATTTTTCTTTTTTCTGTATTTAAATCGATATAGTTTTTTAACCACGGTGATTGACTAAATTTTAAAACTCGATGTATTTTTAATACTTGCATTCCTAAATGTATACATTGCTTTAAATTACTATAATGAATTATATATTTCTCCTTATCATATAAAGTAGTTAAAAGTTTTTTATGTTTACTTCCTGGTGCAATACAATGCTCAGGACAAAGCGGTAAATCTTTATGGAGAATATGTAAACTTTGAGGATAAGTTAAATCTACTTCTAAAATGTAACCAGTATTGCTAGTTTCTGACAAATTGCATATAGTATTACTTATTTCCAATATTTTCTAGTTGTTTAACCATTTAAAATTTCCATATGGTAGGAATTGAGACATTGCTAGACCGTATAAGTTATTAACATCGAAATACATTAGATATTTAGAAGGTAATTCAGGTTTATACTTTTCATTCATGTATTTGTTATTGGCCTCTGCATATCTGTTTGAACATTGACTTATACCACCTCTGATACCCTTCTCTATAAATAGCCACATATTTATATCAGTAAACAATTCAAGTTTAATTTTTGTAATTTTTAACATAGAATCCCAAGATAACCCTGGGGCAGAAACATAATGCACTGGATCTAATTTATACGTGTCTAAACAATTATCTCGAAAATTTTCAAATATGTCACAAAGTAATAACACATCGGTTTTTAAGTACAAATCTGAATATTCACCAAGTGTTTTGATATGAAATGTATTCCATATGTCTTGTGCATGTTTGTAATCTGTATCTGATAAGTTACTATCATTTAATAAATTAAAAAAATTATCCTGAGGTGGTAAAGCTGTCTCATTTAACTTTTCCCAGGAATTTATATAATCATAAGGAAATACACCTTTTTTACTTAACAAAGTAAATTCTTTATTGCTTAAATTGTTAAATTCTGATTTTAAATTTTTTAGTTTATTATTTGGTAAATAAGATGCTAAATTACTTAAAGAACTAGCCATAAATCGATATGAATCAATAAATCTTAATGAAATATTAGTTCCATACACATATTTCGTAAATGAAATATATTTTTCTTTATTAATTGGTAGCACAGAGGTTCTTCCACTTATTCCGGTAGCTAAATCAATTATTATAAAATGTGCATCATAAGATGATAAATTGTGAAAAATTATTGGAATCACATAACTTTCATTATAATATAAATTACATTCATTATGAGCTGGTCCTCTATAATTTCCTGTTAAATGACAATGATCTCGAACACGGTCTTGTTGCAACGGTTTTTCACATATATGACAATTTATTGCATTTAAATATTCAATCTTTTGTTGAGCCGTCAATGTTTTCATTGGTAATACATTTTCTATTATATCCTCAACATTATAAGCAATCTCTTTTAATTCATTTACAAACCACTGAACGCAATCTTCACCACGATATTTATTATAATAAGATTTAGAGTCATCATATGAATATTTTACATAATATCCAACGCTATGTGCAATATGTGTTTGATATACCCCCTTGGTTTCAATATTTGTCACATTACTATCCAATATACTTTCAAAGTCTGCATAAATAACACATGCATTTCTAATTTTTCTCTTAAAGTTTTCAAACTCAAGTATATTAGAATTTTCATCTGGCATTATCGGTTTAACTGGTCTTAGACCTAATCCAACACAGTCTTGTAAATGTTCCTTAAACTTGTACTCATATCTAAAGAAATGTAAACATCGATCACATATAAATTTTTTATGATCTGTTTTTGAAAGTTGATTACTAACAAGTCTTGATAAATTCTTTATCCAACAAAAATGAAATTTTATTTTATTGTCACATTCCTCATTATTACTTTCAGCAACATCTTCTTCTTCTTCTTCTTCATCTTCTACTTCATAATCACTTTGAATCATTAATAAATGTATATGTTTACTTTCATATATTTTACTTACATATACAGGAATAGTTACAAATGTTTTCTTGTTCTTTTTTAAAATATACACATTTATTGTTATTTTATTTAGTTTTTCAAATTTTGAAACTTGTGATAACGTCATTGGAAATTTAATACCATTTAAATTAAGACAATTTACATATCTCTTATAAGACGATACTTTTTCAGCATTATATTTTGCTGGATAAAGCGCTGATAATACTGCCCATACAAAACATTTATCATCCTCATTTTGAACATTTATTACAGCCTTTTTTCGTTTTATTTCAACTGGTAAGTCAATAAATGATGAACAATAAAATGGAACAAATTGATTTATATTTACTATCATATTCACTATTTTATATAGAGCCCATCCACTTTGATTTTCTTGAAAAGTTTCTAAATCTTTTAATACAACATCAATAACATTTTCCTTATACCAATGTTTTAAATCTGTTGATACAAAAATTTCATTATTTTTAGTATTAAAATATTTGTATTCAAATATATGTTCTTCTTCTTTAGCTGATGGTAAAACAAATTCACTACAAAATATTACGTTAACTTTTAAAGCACTATATTTTTTTAAAGCATTTTTAATTCTAGATGCAAACATATAAAATGCATAAAATGCATCGTTCAAAAATTGTAATGGATCAATGTGACTTAAATTAATTAACACTCCTGTTCTAACACGTCCTTTAAATGATGAATTTATTTCCTGCCATTTAATTCGATTACTACGTTTTAAACTATTTATAGTTCCTCCTCCAACTTTTTGTTTATTTTCTAACAATGTTTGAAAATATTTTAAGACACTTATATTGCTTTCAATGCTTCGCTTATATCCAATTGAATAGGTATTTTTATTATTTTTTAATAACTTATTTAACAACTTTATATTTATTTTATTATAATCAGACCACTTTTTCCACTGAATACTTGAATAATTTGAACTATTCAAATGTTCAATAATTGTTCTCATATGCTTAACAATCTTACAACCGTTATTCAGTTTTAAACTATTTATAGTTCCTCCTCCAACTTTTTGTTTATTTTCTAACAATGTTTGAAAATATTTTAAGACACTTATATTGCTTTCAATGCTTCGCTTATATCCAATTGAATAGGTATTTTTATTATTTTTTAATAACTTATTTAACAACTTTATATTTATTTTATTATAATCAGACCACTTTTTCCACTGAATACTTGAATAATTTGAACTATTCAAATGTTCAATAATTGTTCTCATATGCTTAATAATCTTACAACCGTTATCCATTGTAAATTATATATTTCAGTTTGAAAATCAAAATATAAATCACAATTGTTTTTAAAAGTTCATTTATTTATAGAGTTTTACATAAGAATAATTTATATATTTATATTATTTTCTCATGAGAACATGTGCTGACGCCGGCTAACACGTGTGCTTCAAGTTACATTCGAAGGAATGCGCTTGTGTCTAAAGTTTCTCATGAGAACATGTGCTGTTTGCAAATTTCAAAGGAATGCGCTATAAATACACTGTTATAAATAAATTAACACTGTCATAATCTTATAACCAATAACAAATCAAACATAAGAATTAATATCGGTATCTCACTCTTTACCATTAGATATTAATTATTACACACGTAATAATTAATATCGCTATCTCACTCTTTCATATTACCCCACTATTACCCCAACATTGTCTAGCCACGCCACCTCACTCCTCACCCCACTATTACCCCCTTTTACATTCTTCCAAGTCTAGCCACGCCCCCTCTGCATATCGTGACCTAAATGCATCCCCACCACCAATAATTTCCAACTCAATTTCAAATTTAAGCCAGAAACGGCCCTACTCATCTACTTATATAGAATTTATAGAAATTCCAGGGTGCCTTTAATAATGTCTGGTGGCCAAGTGCCCTTCGAAGAATTAGGCCGGCTAAAATCTCTAGGAACGTCTACTGCACCATGGAGAACTATAATCATTGTTAAACATTAATTTTACAAACCAATTACCGTTCCATGAAAAGAGGCAACTATCTTATGGTTGTCCTCAACTCTGGACGTTGGTATTCGACGAGGACTGTGATTCTCACTCGAAAGGTTGTGTAAACGTATGTTTTGCTGAATGATAAAGTGATCCTTGTCGGTGCAAATAGTAGAATACAACTAAAAAGCCGGTCTTTAGCTTCTATAAATAAAATGTGTAGTTTCTTGAAGCTACACAAAATAGCTATATCTTCAAGTAAAACAAAGATGATGATCCTTGCCTTTGGCAAAACAGATGGGACTTAACAGAAGAAGGAAGAACTACATATTGGTTAACAAAGACGTGAATTTTGATTTGCAACACAAGTGGTACCTATCTACTGTGTGTGTGTTCTAACGGCTCCTGCTACCTTAGGTGAAAAAAGTGATTAAAAGTGAGAAATTAATTACGGAAAAAAATTAAATATATTATATAAATACTTCTTCTAACGAAATGTATTTAAGTTTATTTTTAAATTGTGCTAATTTACTCTAAAATAAGTGTTTTTAAAAATGTTTGACAGTTAGAAACAAGTGTTGAAAAATATAACTAAATATATATATAAAAGCGTACACGCGGTCTTATGAAAATAACCACAAAACTGTAACTTTGTCGTTTTTGAGATAAAACAATAATAAGTGCGATAGACAAAGAAATTGATAATAATTAGGTTTGTGTGAGTGCTAAAATATCAACTGGTTAAGAAATTCAAGAAATCTGTATACCTATAGAAGGAAGACCTCATATAAACACTACAAATATACTGAAAACAAATGGTTGCTGCTTACTATCAAGTAAGTCAAATAACATCATTTATAAATAATATTAATACATAACAATTAGTTTATACTCGTATAAAAGCGAGTTTCAAATAATAAAGTGAGTGTATTAATTGTTATAAGTAAACAATATATATGGTTTTCTTGAAAATTGTGACTGATTGTTCATGAACAATCACACTGTACCAAGATAACGCAAAAAAACACATAACTTGTCGCATATTATAATACTATATAGAATTTATAGAAATTCCAGGGTGCCTTTAATAATGTCTGGTGGCTAAGTGCCCTTCGAAAAATTAGGCCGGCAAAAATCTCTAGGAACGTCTTCTGCACTATGAAGAACTATATTTATTGTTAAACATTAATTTTACAAACCGATTACCGTTCCATGAAAAGAGGCAACTATCTAATCGTTGTACTCAACTCTGGAACATAATATTCGACGAGGACTGTGTTTCTCACTCGAAAGGTTGTGTAAACGTATGTTTTGCCGAATGATAAAGTGATCCTTGTCGGTGCAAATAGTAGAAAACAACTAGAAAGCCGTTCTTTAGCTTCTATAAATAAAATGTGTAGTTTCTTGAAGCTACACAAAATAGCTATATCTTTAAGTAAAACAAAGATGATGATCCTTGCCTTTGGCAAAACAGATGGGACTTAACAGAAAAAGGAAGAACTACATATTGGTTAACAAAGACGTTAATTTTGATTTGCAACACAAGTGGTACCTATCTACTGTGTGTGTGTTCGATCGGCTCCTGCAACTTTAGGTGAAAAATGTGATTAAAGTGAGAAATTAATTACCGAAAAAAATTAAATATATTATATAAATACATCTTCTAACGAAATGTATTTAAGTTTATTTTAATATTGTGCTAATTTACTCTAAAATAAGTGTTTTTAAAAATGTTTGACAGTTAGAAACCAGTGTTGAAAAAAATAACTAAATATATATATGAGGCGTACACGCGGTCTTATGAAAATAACTTAAAAACTGTAACTTGGTCGTTTTTAAAATAAAACAATAGTAAGTGCGATAGACAAAGAAATTGATAATAATTAGGTTAGTGTGAGTGCTAAAACATCAACTAGTTAAGAAATTCAAGAACTTTGTAGACCTATATAAGGAAGACCTCATATAAACACTACAAATATACGGAAAACAAAAGGTTGCTGCTCACTATCAAGTAAGTCAAATAACATTAACTATAAATAATATTAATACATAACAATTAGTTTATACTAGTATAAAAGCGAGTTTCAAATAATAAAGAGAGTGTATTAATTGTTATAAGTAAACAATATATATGGTTTTCTTGAAAATTGTGACTGATTGTTTATAAACAATCACACTGTACAAAGATAACGCAAAAAAAAAACATAACTTTTCGCATATTATAATACTATATAGAATTTATAGAAATTCCAGGGTGCCTTTAATAATGTCTGGTGGCCAAGTGCCCTTCGAAGAATTAGGCCGGCAAAAATCTCTAGGAACGTCTACTGCACTATGGAGAACTATATTCATTGTTAAACATTAATTTTACAAACCGATTACCGTTCCATGAAAAGAGGCAACTATCTAATGGTTGTACTTAACTCTGGAACATAATATTCGACGAGGACTGTGTTTCTCACTCGAAAAGTTGTGTAAACGTATGTTTTGCCAAATGATAAAGTAATCCTTGTCGGTGCAAATAGTAGAAAACAACTAGAAAGCCGTTCTTTAGCTTCTATAGATAAAGTGTGTAGTTTCTTGAAGCTACACAAAATGGCTATATCTTCAAGTAAAACAAAGATGATGATCCTTGCCTTTGGCAAGACAGATGGGACTTAACAGAAAAAGCAAGAACTACATATTGGTTAACAAAGACGTTAATTTTGATTTGCAACACAAGTAGTACCTATCTACTGTGTGTGTGTTCGATCGGCTCCTGCTACTTTAGGTGAAAAAAGTGATTAAAAGTGAGAAATTAATTACATAAGAAAATTAAATATATTATATAAATACTTCTTCTAACAAAATGTATTTAAGTTTATTTTAATATTGTGCTAATTTACTCTAAAATAAGTGTTTTTAAAAATGTTTGACAGTTAGAAACCAGTGTTGAAAAATATTACTAAATATATATATAAGGCGTACACGCGGTCTTATGAAAATAACCTCAAAACTGTAACTTTGTCGTTTTTGAGATAAAACAATAATAAGTGCGATAGACAAAGAAATTGACAATAATTAGGTTAGTGTGAGTGCTAAAACATCAACTGGTTAAGAAATTCAAGAAATCTGTAGACCTATATAAGAAAGACCTTATATAAACACTACAAATATACGGAAAACAAGAGTGTACGAAATAAAATCATGCGAGTAAAATGGATTGAATATTTTATTTAAATATTCAAACATAAAATTAAATTACACTTTTCTTAAATAACTTTAATCAATTTCTTATTATACAAATTGATTGTGAATCATGGCCTCTGCCAGTGTAAAAGGCTAGAACACGACTAACTGCCTCGCTATATGCCCGTGGCGTCCACTGCAATACTCGTAATGTTGCCTTGTGTGTAAATTCTACTAGAGACAACAATACTTCACAATATTGAAATCTCACCAGAGACATATCTTATGTTTTGTACTGAACATAAATTGCGGGCCCAGGAAAAATAGATGAGCTCACAACCAATTACAAATTATACAATATTACTTAAAATTATTATAAACAAAATTACACAAAATAATATAAACTTCTTAATTCTAATTCTTCTTAAAATTATTATAAACAAAATTACACAAAATAATATAAACTTCTTAATTCTATGGTAGTCTACATAATTTTGTGAAAATAATATAAAAGAAATTAATAACTATCCTAAATATAACAGAAACCGTAATTATCAATATAGCATACAATATCATCAACATAATTGGCACAACAATCATCAATTAGTTACAATGATAGTAACGAGCCAAAAATGTTTCAGTTTAATGATGTTAGAAAATTCTTTAAACAAATCCAACAGTAAAGGTGCTTGTTCTACTTCAATGTTGTAAGCATTACTGTTAGTATCTTCACCTTCTGATGGAAGTATTGTATTTGAATCAGAAATTTTATCTGTAAGTTGTTTTATTTGCGCCAGCAAGACTGCGCTATTAAGCTCAAGTTGGGGTATTGTAAGTACCTTACTTAATGGAGCCACACTAGACTTGCAGCAAATTAAATTTGATTTTATCTTGCTATTTGAGTTAGGACACTTAAAGGTAAATGTGTCCAAAATAATATTGTGTTTCAAACCTAATGTCATAATAATGGTTGATTTGTTTAATAATGTTTTATAGACCTCCAATAGTGAAGGATTGCGTCTAAATCTTTTTTCTAACACATTAAATCTTTGCAGGGCGACTGAGAAAGAATCCCCTAATTCTATTTTATTTACTGGGCTGAGTAATGGCAAATCAACAGTTAAAGTATTATTTTTAAGTGCTACTGAATTTTGAAAATTATGTTCAGCCTTTAAGTATTCCTCAGAAAACTTATCTGATTCCTCTGGGACTTTCTCAGTCGTCCAAGATTGTTCCATAACATTCTCAAGGTTTGTATGGTCACAAATAGCAAGATTACATACAATATTATTATATGAATACTTATTTTGATTATGCAATTTTCTTGCAACCACATTTCCAAATGTGTTTTGTTGATCAATAAATTTTTCTTTATAATTTTTGTCATGTGACATATTTTTATAATGTGAACTTTCCTCAAGTGCAATTGCACGTCTTTCTAAAAAGGAAATAAATTCTGCCATAGTAGGCAGTTTTTCTAAATTTCTTTCCATGTGGAAAGTGCGGTTAGTAAAGATATCTAATTTCCTACTTAAGGTTGAGATTAAAATCATATCCCATTTGTCTACAGGCTCATCAAGATTTTTTAACGCTTGTAATTGCTGTTTGACTTGACATAAAAAAGCCCTTATAGCGACTGCAGTGAATTTCTGCATGTTTGGAATATCAAGTAGTATACTAATATGATTAGAGATTATACTTATTTTCATACCGCGCTAACAATAAATCAAGAGCCTCTTTATATGAGCTGTTCACAAGCGGCAGATTTATAATTATTGAAAGAGCCTCATCAAGGAGATACTTTCTCAAATAAAAAAGTCTTTGTACATCGGACAATGAGGTATTATTATGAACAACTGCTTGGAAGAGCTCATAAAAGGGCTTAAACCTGGTTATATCCTTGCCATCGAAGTTTGGAATTTCCACCGCTGGAAGCTTCGATGGAACTAAGTTAGGCCTATTAACTTCTTTTAACTTATTGATACTAGCATTTAATTTTGCTAGAATATTAAAGTACTTTTCTTCAACTTCCTCTATGTCTTCATCATCCTGATCATCAATCTCCAAAATGCTGTACTGCGTGAGCTCGTACGATTGAAATGTAGTCATCAACTTTTCTTTTTTTACCTCCAGCAACTCCACTGTACCGGATTCGAGAGCCCTTGGGTCGCTGACGTAATTGTCCATCCTTGATATTAAACTTTTTGCAGTCGTCCGCGCCGTTTTAAGCCTTTTCAATCCCTCCATATTGCTTAGGTGATAAAATCGTACTTTTACGATAGACGAAACGTGGATGATAAAACGAATCCAGCTTAATCCAGCAACTTAAGAAGTTGTTAATATTTTGGTACTTGTAGATAGTAATAAAAGATTTGTACCTTGATGAGTAAAAAAGTATTTTACTCTCTTCCAGCATCCATGTATCCTTTTCCGTAATGATAACTTTCTTAAATAATTTTTCTTGAAATATAAATGTGTAGTAACCAAATCGTCTGTGAATCCGTCTAAATCAAGCGTTGCATTACCCAATCAATGGCAATTGATGACTTCCCGGGCCGCTATAGGGTAAACGTAAAAAATAGCTTGTACACGTGTCGGGTATTATATAGATGTAACCTCAAAACACAACAAAATCACACGCGGTTACCAAAGTCTCGAAAGACCAGCTTTGTTTGTAGGAATTAAAACCATGCGAGTAAAATGGATTGAATATTTTATTTAAATATTCAAACATAAAATTAAATTACACTTATCTTAAATAACTTTAATCAATTTCTTAATATACAAATTGATTGTGAATCATGGCCTCTGCTAGTGTAAAAGGCCAGAACACGAGTAACTGCCTCGCTATATGCCTGTGGCGTACACTGCAATACTCGTAATGTTGCCTTGTGTGTAAATTCTACCAGAGACAACAATACTTCACAATATTGAAATATCACCAGAGACATATCTTATGTTTTGTACTGAACAAAAAGGGTGCTGCTCACTATCAAGTAAGTCAAACAACATTAACTATAAATAATATTAATACATAACAATTAGTTTATACTCGTATAAAAGCGAGTTTCAAATAATAAAGTGAGTGTATTAATTGTTATAAGTAAAAAATATATATGGTTTTCTTAAAAATTGTGACTGGTTGTTCATGAACAATCACACTATACCAAGATAACGCAAAAAAAAAACATAACTTGTCGCATATTATAATACTATATAGAATTTATAGAAATTCCAGGGTGCCTTTAATAATGTCTGGTGGCCAAGTGCCCTTCGAAGAATTAGGCCGGCAAAAATCTCTATGAACGTCTACTGCACTTTGGAGAACTATTTTCATTGTTAAACATTAATTTTACAAACCGATTACCGTTCCATGAAAAGAGGCAACTATCTAATGGTTGTGCTCAACTCTGGAACATGGTATTCGACGATGTGGTAAACGTATGTTTTGCCGAATGATAAAGTGATCCTTGTCGGTGCATATAGTAAAATTCAACTAAAAAGCCGTTCTTTAGCTTCTAAAGTTAAAATGTGTAGTTTCTTGAAGCTACACAAAATAGCTATATCTTCAAGTAAAACAAAGATGATGGTTCTTGCCTTTGGCAAAACAGATAGGACTTAACAGAAAAAGAAAGAACTACATATTGGTTAACAAAGACGGTAATTTTGATTTGCAACACAAGTGGTACCTAACTACTGTGTGTGTGTTCGATCGGCTCCTGCAACTTTAGGTGAAAAAAGTGATTAAAAGTGAGAAATTAATTACCGAAAAAAATTAAATATATTATATAAATACTTCTTCTAACAAAATGTATTTAGGTTTATTTTAATATTGTGCTAATTTACTCTAAAATAAGTGTTTTTAAAAATCTTTGACAGTTAGAAACCAGTGTTGAAAAATATAACTAAATATATATATGAGGCGTACACGCGGTCTTATGAAAATAACCTCAAAACTGTAACTTTGTCGTTTTTTAGATAAAACAATAATAAGTGCGATAGACAAAGAAATTGATAATAATTAGGTTAGTTTGAGTGCTTAAACATCAACTGGTTAAGAAATTCAAGAAATCTGTAGACCTATATAAGGAAGACCTTATATAAACACTACAAATATACGGAAAACAAAAGGTTGCTGCTCACTATCAAGTAAGTCAAATAACATTAACTATAAATAATATTAATACATAAAAATTAGTTTATACTCGTATAA
Source organism: Panorpa germanica (assembly GCA_963678705.1). Taxonomy (NCBI): domain Eukaryota; kingdom Metazoa; phylum Arthropoda; class Insecta; order Mecoptera; family Panorpidae; genus Panorpa; species Panorpa germanica. The sequence continues at coordinate 129,926 of CAVMBN010000167.1, forward strand.
AAGCGAGTTTCAAATAATAAAGAGTGTGTATTAATTATTATAAATAAACAATATATATGGTTTTCTTGAAAATTGTGACTGATTATTCATGAACAATCACACTATACCAAGATAACGCAATAAAAAAACATAACTTGTCGCATATTATAATACTATATAGAATTTATAAAATGCCAGGGTGCCTTTAATAATGTATGGTGTCCAAGTGCCTTTCGAAGAATTAGGCCGGCAAAAATCTCTAGAAACGTCTACTGCACTACAAAGAACTATATTCATTGTTAAACAATAATTTTACAAACCGATTACCGTTTCATGAAAAGAGGCAACTATCTAATGGTTGTCCTCAACTCTGGAACATGGTATTCGACGAGGACTGTGTTTCTTACTCAAAAGGTTGTGTAAACGTATGTTTTGCTGAATGATAAAGTGATCCTTGTTGGTGCAAATAGTAGAAAACAACTAGAAAGCCGTTCTTTCGCTTCTATAGATAAAATGTGTAGTTTCTTAAAGCTACACAAAATGGCTATATCTTCAAGTAAAACAAAGATGATGATCCTTGCCTTTGGCAAGACAGATGGGACTTAACAGAAAAAGGAAGAACTACATATTGGTTAACAAAGACGTTAATTTTAATTTGCAACACAAGTGATACCTATCTACTGTGTGTGTGTTCGATCGGCTCCTGCTACTTTAGGTAAAAAAGTGATTAAAAGTGAGAAAATAATTACGGAAATAAATTAAATATATTATATAAATACTTCGTCTAACGAAATGTATTTAAGTTTATTTTAATATTGTGCTAATTTACTCTAAAATAAGTGTTTTTAAAAATGTTTGACAGTTAGAAACCAGTGTTGAAAAATATAACTAAATATATATATGAGGCGTACACGCGGTCTTATGAAAATAACTTAAAAACTGTAACTTTGTCGTTTTTAAAATAAAACAATAGTAAGTGCGATAGACAAAGAAATTGATAATAATTAGGTTAATGTGAGTGCTAAAACATCAACTAGTTAAGAAATTCAAGAACTCTGTAGACCTATATAAGGAAGACCTCATATAAACACTACAAATATACGGAAAACAAAAGGTTGCTGCTCACTATCAAGTAAGTCAAATAACATTAACTATAAATAATATTAATACATAACAATTAGTTTATACTAGTATAAAAGCGAGTTTCAAATAATAAAGAGAGTGTATTAATTGTTATAAGTAAACAATATATATGGTTTTCTTGAAAATTGTGACTGATTGTTTATTAACAATCACACTGTACAAAGATAACGCAAAAAAAAAACATAACTTTTCGCATATTATAATACTATATAGAATTTATAGAAATTCCAGAGTGCCTTTAATAATGTCTGGTGACCAAGTGCCCTTCGAAGAATTAGGCCGGCAAAAATCTCTAGGAACGTCTACTGCACTATGGAGATCTATATTCATTGTTAAACATTAATTTTACAAACCGATTACCGTTCCATGAAAAGAGGCAACTATCTAATGGTTGTACTCAACTCTGGAACATAATATTCGACGAGGACTGTGTTTCTCACTCGAAAAGTTGTGTAAACGTATGTTTTGCCAAATGATAAAGTAATCCTTGTCGGTGCAAATAGTAGAAAACAACTAGAAAGCCGTTCTTTAGCTTCTATAGATAAAGTGTGTAGTTTCTTGAAGCTACACAAAATGGCTATATCTTCAAGTAAAACAAAGATGATGATCCTTGCCTTTGGCAAGACAGATGGGACTTAACAGAAAAAGGAAGAACTACATATTGGTTAACAAAGACGTTAATTTTGATTTGCAACACAAGTGGTACCTATCTACTGTGTGTGTGTTCGATCGGCTCCTGCTACTTTAGGTGAAAAAAGTGATTAAAAGTGAGAAATTAATTACATAAGAAAATTAAATATATTATATAAATACTTCTTCTAACAAAATGTATTTAAGTTTATTTTAATATTGTGCTAATTTACTCTAAAATAAGTGTTTTTAAAAATGTTTGACAGTTAGAAACCAGTGTTGAAAAATATTACTAAATATATATATAAGGCGTACACGCGGTCTTATGAAAATAACCTCAAAACTGTAACTTTGTCGTTTTTGAGATAAAACAATAATAAGTGCGATAGACAAAGAAATTGACAATAATTAGGTTAGTGTGAGTGCTAAAACATCAACTGGTTAAGAAATTCAAGAAATCTGTAGACCTATATAAGAAAGACCTTATATAAACACTACAAATATACGGAAAACAAGAGTGTACGAAATAAAATCATGCGAGTAAAATGGATTGAATATTTTATTTAAATATTCAAACATAAAATTAAATTACACTTTTCTTAAATAACTTTAATCAATTTCTTATTATACAAATTGATTGTGAATCATGGCCTCTGCCAGTGTAAAAGGCCAGAACACGACTAACTGCCTCGCTATATGCCCGTGGCGTCCACTGCAATACTCGTAATGTTGCCTTGTGTGTAAATTCTACCAGAGACAACAATACTTCACAATATTGAAATCTCACCAGAGACATATCTTATGTTTTGTACTGAACATAAATTGCGGGCCCAGGAAAAATAGATGAGCTCACAACCAATTACAAATTATACAATATTACTTAAAATTATTATAAACAAAATTACACAAAATAATATAAACTTCTTAATTCTAATTCTTCTTAAAATTATTATAAACAAAATTACACAAAATAATATAAACTTCTTAATTCTATGGTAGTCTACATAATTTTGTGAAAATAATATAAAAGAAATTAATAACTATCCTAAATATAACAGAAACCGTAATTATCAATATAGCATACAATATCATCAACATAATTGGCACAACAATCATCAATTAGTTACAATGATAGTAACGAGCCAAAAATGTTTCAGTTTAATGATGTTAGAAAATTCTTTAAACAAATCCAACAGTAAAGGTGCTTGTTCTACTTCAATGTTGTAAGCATTACTGTTAGTATCTTCACCTTCTGATGGAAGTATTGTATTTGAATCAGAAATTTTATCTGTAAGTTGTTTTATTTGCGCCAGCAAGACTGCGCTATTAAGCTCAAGTTGGGGTATTGTAAGTGCCTTACTTAATGGAGCCACACTAGACTTGCAGCAAATTAAATTTGATTTTATCTTGCTATTTGAGTTAGGACACTTAAAGGTAAATGTGTCCAAAATAATATTGTGTTTCAAACCTAATGTCATAATAATGGTTGATTTGTTTAATAATGTTTTATAGACCTCCAATAGTGAAGGATTGCGTCTAAATCTTTTTTCTAACACATTAAATCTTTGCAGGGCGACTGAGAAAGAATCCCCCAATTCTATTTTATTTACTGGGCTGAGTAATGGCAAATCAACAGTTAAAGTATTATTTTTAAGTGCTACTGAATTTTGAAAATTATGTTCAGCCTTTAAGTATTCCTCAGAAAACTTATCTGATTCCTCTGGGACTTTCTCAGTCGTCCAAGATTGTTCCATAACATTCTCAAGGTTTGTATGGTCACAAATAGCAAGATTACATACAATATTATTATATGAATACTTATTTTGATTATGCAATTTTCTTGCAACCACATTTCCAAATGTGTTTTGTTGATCAATAAATTTTTCTTTATAATTTTTGTCATGTGACATATTTTTATAATGTGAACTTTCCTCAAGTGCAATTGCACGTCTTTCTAAAAAGGAAATAAATTCTGCCATAGTAGGCAGTTTTTCTAAATTTCTTTCCATGTGGAAAGTGCGGTTAGTAAAGATATCTAATTTCCTACTTAAGGTTGAGATTAAAATCATATCCCATTTGTCTACAGGCTCATCAAGATTTTTTAACGCTTGTAATTGCTGTTTGACTTGACATAAAAAAGCCCTTATAGCGACTGCAGTGAATTTCTGCATGTTTGGAATATCAAGTAGTATACTAATATGATTAGAGATTATACTTATTTTCATACCGCGCTAACAATAAATCAAGAGCCTCTTTATATGAGCTGTTCACAAGCGGCAGATTTATAATTATTGAAAGAGCCTCATCAAGGAGATACTTTCTCAAATAAAAAAGTCTTTGTACATCGGACAATGAGGTATTATTATGAACAACTGCTTGGAAGAGCTCATAAAAGGGCTTAAACCTGGTTATATCCTTGCCATCGAAGTTTGGAATTTCCACCGCTGGAAGCTTCGATGGAACTAAGTTAGGCCTATTAACTTCTTTTAACTTATTGATACTAGCATTTAATTTTGCTAGAATATTAAAGTACTTTTCTTCAACTTCCTCTATGTCTTCATCATCCTGATCATCAATCTCCAAAATGCTGTACTGCGTGAGCTCGTACGATTGAAATGTAGTCATCAACTTTTCTTTTTTTACCTCCAGCAACTCCACTGTACCGGATTCGAGAGCCCTTGGGTCGCTGACGTAATTGTCCATCCTTGATATTAAACTTTTTGCAGTCGTCCGCGCCGTTTTAAGCCTTTTCAATCCCTCCATATTGCTTAGGTGATAAAATCGTACTTTTACGATAGACGAAACGTGGATGATAAAACGAATCCAGCTTAATCCAGCAACTTAAGAAGTTGTTAATATTTTGGTACTTGTAGATAGTAATAAAAGATTTGTACCTTGATGAGTAAAAAAGTATTTTACTCTCTTCCAGCATCCATGTATCCTTTTCCGTAATGATAACTTTCTTAAATAATTTTTCTTGAAATATAAATGTGTAGTAACCAAATCGTCTGTGAATCCGTCTAAATCAAGCGTTGCATTACCCAATCAATGGCAATTGATGACTTCCCGGGCCGCCATAGGGTAAACGTAAAAAATAGCTTGTACACGTGTCGGGTATTATATAGATGTAACCTCAAAACACAACAAAATCACACGCGGTTACCAAAGTCTCGAAAGACCAGCTTTGTTTGTAGGAATTAAAACCATGCGAGTAAAATGGATTGAATATTTTATTTAAATATTCAAACATAAAATTAAATTACACTTTTCTTAAATAACTTTAATCAATTTCTTATTATACAAATTGATTGTGAATCATGGCCTCTGCTAGTGTAAAAGGCCAGAACACGAGTAACTGCCTCGCTATATGCCCGTGGCGTACACTGCAATACTCGTAATGTTGCCTTGTGTGTAAATTCTACCAGAGACAACAATACTTCACAATATTGAAATCTCACCAGAGACATATCTTATGTTTTGTACTGAACAAAAAGGGTGCTGCTCACTATCAAGTAAGTCAAACAACATTAACTATAAATAATATTAATACATAACAATTAGTTTATACTCGTATAAAAGCGAGTTTCAAATAATAAAGTGAGTGTATTAATTGTTATAAGTAAAAAATATATATGGTTTTCTTAAAAATTGTGACTGGTTGTTCATGAACAATCACACTATACCAAGATAACGCAAAAAAAAAACATAACTTGTCGCATATTATAATACTATATAGAATTTATAGAAATTCCAGGGTGCCTTTAATAATGTCTGGTGGCCAAGTGCCCTTCGAAGAATTAGGCCGGCAAAAATCTCTATGAACGTCTACTGCACTTTGGAGAACTATTTTCATTGTTAAACATTAATTTTACAAACCGATTACCGTTCCATGAAAAGAGGCAACTATCTAATGGTTGTGCTCAACTCTGGAACATGGTATTCGACGATGTGGTAAACGTATGTTTTGCCGAATGATAAAGTGATCCTTGTCGGTGCAAATAGTAAAATTCAACTAAAAAGCCGTTCTTTAGCTTCTAAAGTTAAAATGTGTAGTTTCTTAAAGCTACACAAAATAGCTATATCTTCAAGTAAAACAAAGATGATGGTTCTTGCCTTTGGCAAAACAGATAGGACTTAACAGAAAAAGGAAGAACTATATATTGGTTAACAAAGACGGTAATTTTGATTTGCAACACAAGTGGTACCTAACTACTGTGTGTGTGTTCGATCGGCTCCTGCAACTTTAGGTGAAAAAAGTGATTAAAAGTGAGAAATTAATTACCGAAAAAAATTAAATATATTATATAAATACTTCTTCTAACAAAATGTATTTAGGTTTATTTTAATATTGTGCTAATTTACTCTAAAATAAGTGTTTTTAAAAATGTTTGACAGTTAGAAACCAGTGTTGAAAAATATAACTAAATATATATATGCCTCAAACTGTAACCTCAAAACTGTAACTTTGTCGTTTTTGAGATAAAACAATAATAAGTGCGATAGACAAAGAAATTGATAATAATTAGGTTAGTTTGAGTGCTTAAACATCAACTGGTTAAGAAATTCAAGAAATCTGTAGACCTATATAAGGAAGACCTTATATAAACACTACAAATATACGGAAAACAAAAGGTTGCTGCTCACTATCAAGTAAGTCAAATAACATTAACTATAAATAATATTAATACATAAAAATTAGTTTATACTCGTATAAAAGCGAGTTTCAAATAATAAAGAGTGTGTATTAATTATTATAAATAAACAATATATATGGTTTTCTTGAAAATTGTGACTGATTATTCATGAACAATCACACTATACCAAGATAACGCAATAAAAAAACATAACTTGTCGCATATTATAATACTATATAGAATTTATAAAATGCCAGGGTGCCTTTAATAATGTATGGTGTCCAAGTGCCTTTCGAAGAATTAGGCCGGCAAAAATCTCTAGAAACGTCTACTGCACTACAAAGAACTATATTCATTGTTAAACAATAATTTTACAAACCGATTACCGTTTCATGAAAAGAGGCAACTATCTAATGGTTGTCCTCAACTCTGGAACATGGTATTCGACGAGGACTGTGTTTCTTACTCAAAAGGTTGTGTAAACGTATGTTTTGCTGAATGATAAAGTGATCCTTGTTGGTGCAAATAGTAGAAAACAACTAGAAAGCCGTTCTTTCGCTTCTATAGATAAAATGTGTAGTTTCTTAAAGCTACACAAAATGGCTATATCTTCAAGTAAAACAAAGATGATGATCCTTGCCTTTGGCAAGACAGATGGGACTTAACAGAAAATGGAAGAACTACATATTGGTTAACAAAGACGTTAATTTTAATTTGCAACACAAGTGGTACCTATCTACTGTGTGTGTGTTCGATCGGCTCCTGCTACTTTAGGTAAAAAAGTGATTAAAAGTGAGAAAATAATTACGGAAATAAATTAAATATATTATATAAATACTTCGTCTAACGAAATGTATTTAAGTTTATTTTAATATTGTGCTAATTTACTCTAAAATAAGTGTTTTTAAAAATGTTTGACAGTTAGAAACCAGTGTTGAAAAATATAACTAAATATATATATGAGGCGTACACGCGGTCTTATGAAAATAACTTAAAAACTGTAACTTTGTCGTTTTTAAAATAAAACAATAGTAAGTGCGATAGACAAAGAAATTGATAATAATTAGGTTAATGTGAGTGCTAAAACATCAACTAGTTAAGAAATTCAAGAACTCTGTAGACCTATATAAGGAAGACCTCATATAAACACTACAAATATACGGAAAACAAAAGGTTGCTGCTCACTATCAAGTAAGTCAAATAACATTAACTATAAATAATATTAATACATAACAATTAGTTTATACTAGTATAAAAGCGAGTTTCAAATAATAAAGAGAGTGTATTAATTGTTATAAGTAAACAATATATATGGTTTTCTTAAAAATTGTGACTGATTGTTTATTAACAATCACAATGTACAAAGATAACGCAAAAAAAAAACATAACTTTTCGCATATTATAATACTATATAGAATTTATAGAAATTCCAGGGTGCCTTTAATAATGTCTGGTGGCCAAGTGCCCTTCGAAGAATTAGGCCGGCAAAAATCTCTAGGAACGTCTACTGCACTATGGAGATCTATATTCATTGTTAAACATTAATTTTACAAACCGATTACCGTTCCATGAAAAGAGGCAACTACCTAATGGTTGTACTCAACTCTGAAACATAATATTCGACGAGGACTGTGTTTCTCACTCGAAAAGTTGTGTAAACGTATGTTTTGCCAAATGATAAAGTAATCCTTGTCGGTGCAAATAGTAGAAAACAACTAGAAAGCCGTTCTTTAGCTTCTATAGATAAAGTGTGTAGTTTCTTGAAGCTACACAAAATGGCTATATCTTCAAGTAAAACAAAGATGATGATCCTTGCCTTTGGCAAGACAGATGGGACTTAACAGAAAAAGGAAGAACTACATATTGGTTAACAAAGACGTTAATTTTGATTTGCAACACAAGTGGTACCTATCTACTGTGTGTGTGTTCGATCGGCTCCTGCTACTTTAGGTGAAAAAAGTGATTAAAAGTGAGAAATTAATTACATAAGAAAATTAAATATATTATATAAATACTTCTTCTAACAAAATGTATTTAAGTTTATTTTAATATTGTGCTAATTTACTCTAAAATAAGTGTTTTTAAAAATGTTTGACAGTTAGAAACCAGTGTTGAAAAATATTACTAAATATATATATAAGGCGTACACGCGGTCTTATGAAAATAACCTCAAAACTGTAACTTTGTCGTTTTTGAGATAAAACAATAATAAGTGCGATAGACAAAGAAATTGACAATAATTAGGTTAGTGTGAGTGCTAAAACATCAACTGGTTAAGAAATTCAAGAAATCTGTAGACCTATATAAGAAAGACCTTATATAAACACTACAAATATACGGAAAATATATTAAATATATATTATATATAAAATTAAATTACACTTTTCTTAAATAACTTTAATCAATTTCTTATTATACAAATTGATTGTGAATCATGGCCTCTGCCAGTGTAAAAGGCCAGAACACGACTAACTGCCTCGCTATATGCCCGTGGCGTCCACTGCAATACTCGTAATGTTGCCTTGTGTGTAAATTCTACCAGAGACAACAATACTTCACAATATTGAAATCTCACCAGAGACATATCTTATGTTTTGTACTGAACATAAATTGCGGGCCCAGGAAAAATAGATGAGCTCACAACCAATTACAAATTATACAATATTACTTAAAATTATTATAAACAAAATTACACAAAATAATATAAACTTCTTAATTCTAATTCTTCTTAAAATTATTATAAACAAAATTACACAAAATAATATAAACTTCTTAATTCTATGGTAGTCTACATAATTTTGTGAAAATAATATAAAAGAAATTAATAACTATCCTAAATATAACAGAAACCGTAATTATCAATATAGCATACAATATCATCAACATAATTGGCACAACAATCATCAATTAGTTACAATGATAGTAACGAGCCAAAAATGTTTCAGTTTAATGATGTTAGAAAATTCTTTAAACAAATCCAACAGTAAAGGTGCTTGTTCTACTTCAATGTTGTAAGCATTACTGTTAGTATCTTCACCTTCTGATGGAAGTATTGTATTTGAATCAGAAATTTTATCTGTAAGTTGTTTTATTTGCGCCAGCAAGACTGCGCTATTAAGCTCAAGTTGGGGTATTGTAAGTACCTTACTTAATGGAGCCACACTAGACTTGCAGCAAATTAAATTTGATTTTATCTTGCTATTTGAGTTAGGACACTTAAAGGTAAATGTGTCCAAAATAATATTGTGTTTCAAACCTTATGTCATAATAATGGTTGATTTGTTTAATAATGTTTTATAGACCTCCAATAGTGAAGGATTGCGTCTAAATCTTTTTTCTAACACATTAAATCTTTGCAGGGCGACTGAGAAAGAATCCCCCAATTCTATTTTATTTACTGGGCTGAGTAATGGCAAATCAACAGTTAAAGTATTATTTTTAAGTGCTACTGAATTTTGAAAATTATGTTCAGCCTTTAAGTATTCCTCAGAAAACTTATCTGATTCCTCTGGGACTTTCTCAGTCGTCCAAGATTGTTCCATAACATTCTCAAGGTTTGTATGGTCACAAATAGCAAGATTACATACAATATTATTATATGAATACTTATTTTGATTATGCAATTTTCTTGCAACCACATTTCCAAATGTGTTTTGTTGATCAATAAATTTTTCTTTATAATTTTTGTCATGTGACATATTTTTATAATGTGAACTTTCCTCAAGTGCAATTGCACGTCTTTCTAAAAAGGAAATAAATTCTGCCATAGTAGGCAGTTTTTCTAAATTTCTTTCCATGTGGAAAGTGCGGTTAGTAAAGATATCTAATTTCCTACTTAAGGTTGAGATTAAAATCATATCCCATTTGTCTACAGGCTCATCAAGATTTTTTAACGCTTGTAATTGCTGTTTGACTTGACATAAAAAAGCCCTTATAGCGACTGCAGTGAATTTCTGCATGTTTGGAATATCAAGTAGTATACTAATATGATTAGAGATTATACTTATTTTCATACCGCGCTAACAATAAATCAAGAGCCTCTTTATATGAGCTGTTCACAAGCGGCAGATTTATAATTATTGAAAGAGCCTCATCAAGGAGATACTTTCTCAAATAAAAAAGTCTTTGTACATCGGACAATGAGGTATTATTATGAACAACTGCTTGGAAGAGCTCATAAAAGGGCTTAAACCTGGTTATATCCTTGCCATCGAAGTTTGGAATTTCCACCGCTGGAAGCTTCGATGGAACTAAGTTAGGCCTATTAACTTCTTTTAACTTATTGATACTAGCATTTAATTTTGCTAGAATATTAAAGTACTTTTCTTCAACTTCCTCTATGTCTTCATCATCCTGATCATCAATCTCCAAAATGCTGTACTGCGTGAGCTCGTACGATTGAAATGTAGTCATCAACTTTTCTTTTTTTACCTCCAGCAACTCCACTGTACCGGATTCGAGAGCCCTTGGGTCGCTGACGTAATTGTCCATCCTTGATATTAAACTTTTTGCAGTCGTCCGCGCCGTTTTAAGCCTTTTCAATCCCTCCATATTGCTTAGGTGATAAAATCGTACTTTTACGATAGACGAAACGTGGATGATAAAACGAATCCAGCTTAATCCAGCAACTTAAGAAGTTGTTAATATTTTGGTACTTGTAGATAGTAATAAAAGATTTGTACCTTGATGAGTAAAAAAGTATTTTACTCTCTTCCAGCATCCATGTATCCTTTTCCGTAATGATAACTTTCTTAAATAATTTTTCTTGAAATATAAATGTGTAGTAACCAAATCGTCTGTGAATCCGTCTAAATCAAGCGTTGCATTACCCAATCAATGGCAATTGATGACTTCCCGGGCCGCCATAGGGTAAACGTAAAAAATAGCTTGTACACGTGTCGGGTATTATATAGATGTAACCTCAAAACACAACAAAATCACACGCGGTTACCAAAGTCTCGAAAGACCAGCTTTGTTTGTAGGAATTAAAACCATGCGAGTAAAATGGATTGAATATTTTATTTAAATATTCAAACATAAAATTAAATAACACTTATCTTAAATAACTTTAATCAATTTCTTATTATACAAATTGATTGTGAATCATGGCCTCTGCTAGTGTAAAAGGCCAGAACACGAGTAACTGCCTCGCTATATGCCCGTGGCGTACACTGCAATACTCGTAATGTTGCCTTGTGTGTAAATTCTACCAGAGACAACAATACTTCACAATATTGAAATCTCACCAGAGACATATCTTATGTTTTGTACTGAACAAAAAGGGTGCTGCTCACTATCAAGTAAGTCAAACAACATTAACTATAAATAATATTAATACATAACAATTAGTTTATACTCGTATAAAAGCGAGTTTCAAATAATAAAGTGAGTGTATTAATTGTTATAAGTAAAAAATATATATGGTTTTCTTAAAAATTGTGACTGGTTGTTCATGAACAATCACACTATACCAAGATAACGCAAAAAAAAAACATAACTTGTCGCATATTATAATACTATATAGAATTTATAGAAATTCCAGGGTGCCTTTAATAATGTCTGGTGGCCAAGTGCCCTTCGAAGAACTAGGCCGGCAAAAATCTCTATGAACGTCTACTGCACTTTGGAGAACTATTTTCATTGTTAAACATTAATTTTACAAACCGATTACCGTTCCATGAAAAGAGGCAACTATCTAATGGTTGTGCTCAACTCTGGAACATGGTATTCGACGATGTGGTAAACGTATGTTTTGCCGAATGATAAAGTCATCCTTGTCGGTGCAAATAGTAAAATTCAACTAAAAAGCCGTTCTTTAGCTTCTAAAGTTAAAATGTGTAGTTTCTTAAAGCTACACAAAATAGCTATATCTTCAAGTAAAACAAAGATGATGGTTCTTGCCTTTGGCAAAACAGATAGGACTTAACAGAAAAAGGAAGAACTACATATTGGTTAACAAAGACGGTAATTTTGATTTGCAACACAAGTGGTACCTAACTACTGTGTGTGTGTTCGATCGGCTCCTGCAACTTTAGGTGAAAAAAGTGATTAAAAGAGAGAAATTAATTACCGAAAAAAATTAAATATATTATATAAATACTTCTTCTAACAAAATGTATTTAGGTTTATTTTAATATTGTGCTAATTTACTCTAAAATAAGTGTTTTTAAAAATGTTTGACAGTTAGAAACCAGTGTTGAAAAATATAACTAAATATATATATGAGGCGTACACGCGGTCTTATGAAAATAACCCCAAAACTGTAACTTTGTCGTTTTTGAGATAAAACAATAATAAGTGCGATAGACAAAGAAATTGATAATAATTAGGTTAGTTTGAGTGCTTAAACATCAACTGGTTAAGAAATTCAAGAAATCTGTAGACCTATATAAGGAAGACCTTATATAAACACTACAAATATACGGAAAACAAAAGGTTGCTGCTCACTATCAAGTAAGTCAAATAACATTAACTATAAATAATATTAATACATAAAAATTAGTTTATACTCGTATAAAAGCGAGTTTCAAATAATAAAGAGTGTGTATTAATTATTATAAATAAACAATATATATGGTTTTCTTGAAAATTGTGACTGATTATTCATGAACAATCACACTATACCAAGATAACGCAATAAAAAAACATAACTTTTCGCATATTATAATACTATATAGAATTTATAGAAATTCCAGGGTGCCTTTAATAATGTCTGGTGGCCAAGTGCCCTTCGAAGAATTAGGCCGGCAAAAATCTCTAGGAACGTCTACTGCACTATGGAGATCTATATTCATTGTTAAACATTAATTTTACAAACCGATTACCGTTCCATGAAAAGAGGCAACTACCTAATGGTTGTACTCAACTCTGAAACATAATATTCGACGAGGACTGTGTTTCTCACTCGAAAAGTTGTGTAAACGTATGTTTTGCCAAATGATAAAGTAATCCTTGTCGGTGCAAATAGTAGAAAACAACTAGAAAGCCGTTCTTAAGCTTCTATAGATAAAGTGTGTAGTTTCTTGAAGCTACACAAAATGGCTATATCTTCAAGTAAAACAAAGATGATGATCCTTGCCTTTGGCAAGACAGATGGGACTTAACAGAAAAAGGAAGAACTACATATTGGTTAACAAAGACGTTAATTTTGATTTGCAACACAAGTGGTACCTATCTACTGTGTGTGTGTTCGATCGGCTCCTGCTACTTTAGGTGAAAAAAGTGATTAAAAGTGAGAAATTAATTACATAAGAAAATTAAATATATTATATAAATACTTCTTCTAACAAAATGTATTTAAGTTTATTTTAATATTGTGCTAATTTACTCTAAAATAAGTGTTTTTAAAAATGTTTGACAGTTAGAAACCAGTGTTGAAAAATATTACTAAATATATATATAAGGCGTACACGCGGTCTTATGAAAATAACCTCAAAACTGTAACTTTGTCGTTTTTGAGATAAAACAATAATAAGTGCGATAGACAAAGAAATTGACAATAATTAGGTTAGTGTGAGTGCTAAAACATCAACTGGTTAAGAAATTCAAGAAATCTGTAGACCTATATAAGAAAGACCTTATATAAACACTACAAATATACGGAAAACAAGAGTGTACGAAATAAAATCATGCGAGTAAAATGGATTGAATATTTTATTTAAATATTCAAACATAAAATTAAATTACACTTTTCTTAAATAACTTTAATCAATTTCTTATTATACAAATTGATTGTGAATCATGGCCTCTGCCAGTGTAAAAGGCCAGAACACGACTAACTGCCTCGCTATATGCCCGTGGCGTCCACTGCAATACTCGTAATGTTGCCTTGTGTGTAAATTCTACCAGAGACAACAATACTTCACAATATTGAAATCTCACCAGAGACATATCTTATGTTTTGTACTGAACATAAATTGCGGGCCCAGGAAAAATAGATGAGCTCACAACCAATTACAAATTATACAATATTACTTAAAATTATTATAAACAAAATTACACAAAATAATATAAACTTCTTAATTCTAATTCTTCTTAAAATTATTATAAACAAAATTACACAAAATAATATAAACTTCTTAATTCTATGGTAGTCTACATAATTTTGTGAAAATAATATAAAAGAAATTAATAACTATCCTAAATATAACAGAAACCGTAATTATCAATATAGCATACAATATCATCAACATAATTGGCACAACAATCATCAATTAGTTACAATGATAGTAACGAGCCAAAAATGTTTCAGTTTAATGATGTTAGAAAATTCTTTAAACAAATCCAACAGTAAAGGTGCTTGTTCTACTTCAATGTTGTAAGCATTACTGTTAGTATCTTCACCTTCTGATGGAAGTATTGTATTTGAATCAGAAATTTTATCTGTAAGTTGTTTTATTTGCGCCAGCAAGACTGCGCTATTAAGCTCAAGTTGGGGTATTGTAAGTACCTTACTTAATGGAGCCACACTAGACTTGCAGCAAATTAAATTTGATTTTATCTTGCTATTTGAGTTAGGACACTTAAAGGTAAATGTGTCCAAAATAATATTGTGTTTCAAACCTAATGTCATAATAATGGTTGATTTGTTTAATAATGTTTTATAGACCTCCAATAGTGAAGGATTGCGTCTAAATCTTTTTTCTAACACATTAAATCTTTGCAGGGCGACTGAGAAAGAATCCCCCAATTCTATTTTATTTACTGGGCTGAGTAATGGCAAATCAACAGTTAAAGTATTATTTTTAAGTGCTACTGAATTTTGAAAATTATGTTCAGCCTTTAAGTATTCCTCAGAAAACTTATCTGATTCCTCTGGGACTTTCTCAGTCGTCCAAGATTGTTCCATAACATTCTCAAGGTTTGTATGGTCACAAATAGCAAGATTACATACAATATTATTATATGAATACTTATTTTGATTATGCAATTTTCTTGCAACCACATTTCCAAATGTGTTTTGTTGATCAATAAATTTTTCTTTATAATTTTTGTCATGTGACATATTTTTATAATGTGAACTTTCCTCAAGTGCAATTGCACGTCTTTCTAAAAAGGAAATAAATTCTGCCATAGTAGGCAGTTTTTCTAAATTTCTTTCCATGTGGAAAGTGCGGTTAGTAAAGATATCTAATTTCCTACTTAAGGTTGAGATTAAAATCATATCCCATTTGTCTACAGGCTCATCAAGATTTTTTAACGCTTGTAATTGCTGTTTGACTTGACATAAAAAAGCCCTTATAGCGACTGCAGTGAATTTCTGCATGTTTGGAATATCAAGTAGTATACTAATATGATTAGAGATTATACTTATTTTCATACCGCGCTAACAATAAATCAAGAGCCTCTTTATATGAGCTGTTCACAAGCGGCAGATTTATAATTATTGAAAGAGCCTCATCAAGGAGATACTTTCTCAAATAAAAAAGTCTTTGTACATCGGACAATGAGGTATTATTATGAACAACTGCTTGGAAGAGCTCATAAAAGGGCTTAAACCTGGTTATATCCTTGCCATCGAAGTTTGGAATTTCCACCGCTGGAAGCTTCGATGGAACTAAGTTAGGCCTATTAACTTCTTTTAACTTATTGATACTAGCATTTAATTTTGCTAGAATATTAAAGTACTTTTCTTCAACTTCCTCTATGTCTTCATCATCCTGATCATCAATCTCCAAAATGCTGTACTGCGTGAGCTCGTACGATTGAAATGTAGTCATCAACTTTTCTTTTTTTACCTCCAGCAACTCCACTGTACCGGATTCGAGAGCCCTTGGGTCGCTGACGTAATTGTCCATCCTTGATATTAAACTTTTTGCAGTCGTCCGCGCCGTTTTAAGCCTTTTCAATCCCTCCATATTGCTTAGGTGATAAAATCGTACTTTTACGATAGACGAAACGTGGATGATAAAACGAATCCAGCTTAATCCAGCAACTTAAGAAGTTGTTAATATTTTGGTACTTGTAGATAGTAATAAAAGATTTGTACCTTGATGAGTAAAAAAGTATTTTACTCTCTTCAGCATCCATGTATCCTTTTCCGTAATGATAACTTTCTTAAATAATTTTTCTTGAAATATAAATGTGTAGTAACCAAATCGTCTGTGAATCCGTCTAAAT
>CAVMBN010000168.1:0-83179 GCA_963678705.1 Panorpa germanica
GATAGTAAAATTGCAATATTGTCCATTGTTTTCTTCTTTTTCCTGAAATATCCATTGTTTTGTGAAACAATAAATTCTATTGTAATTATTAAAATTGTGCTCACTAGTAAAAGGAATCATGATACTAGTGAAGTGTAAAGACTTTATTTTAAATTGATTTAATTTGTGGATTAAAAATCGGTATGTGTGGAGAGTGAGCAAGCGTCCTCTCAAGGACCGGATTATTAACAGCCCCCGTTACGCTTTGGTGATGAGTCATACGAATGACACATTTTACCCGTTTAGTAAGGCAAACAAAATGCAGAGAACTCCGCCAAAGCAAACAAAGGAACCGCAAGCGGGAACAAAAGAACAAATGGAATGAGAAAGTCAGTCATTACATCCAATGACAAATATTACCTACCAAGAAGAAAACATTGGTTTAAATACCGAAAAAGAGAAACAGTTATATACTGCACTGAAAAAGGAAAGAGCAGAAAAAACAAAACTACTTGAAAAAGTCGAACAATTGGAAGCGCGGATGCGCCAATTGGAAGAAAGGGAAAGCAGTCGGGCTGATTTCAAAACAAGTAGTCAAACTGAAGCTGATAAATATGAGACAGATAAAGATGAACTAAATTGGGAGACCGATTGGATCGTAGAAAAGAGAAAATCCAAAAACGCAAACCAAATACATCACCTTACATCTCTCCTGAAAAAGATGTAATCAAAACCCAACCACAAGCTAAAAACGATACTGAAATTGATCAACAACGAAATGAGATTCCAATTAAGACAAGTGCTCGGCCGCCACCTAATAATGGGGTATAAAGGAATATAAGATACTCTATGAAATCTTAAAAAATACAACCGATCAAGAATGCAAGGTAACGGCACTGAGTAATAACGCATGGAAAATTAATACACCTGATCCCAATGCGTACAGAGCGCTAGCGGATAAATTAAATGAGAGAAAATTTCAGTGACACACATATGAAGACAAGAATGAGAGATCAATTAAGGTCATGGCTAAAGGATTACATCCTTCATGTGAAAAAGATGACATCATTGAAGATCTCAAAGCTAAAGGACTAAACGTGTTGGATGCTGTAAACATCATTAAAAAAGATACAAGGATCCAGGAAAATAATGAAAAAATAACTACAAAGCGAGGACTACCACTTTTCATGCTGACCTTTGACAACAAAGAAAGCATAGAAAAAATTTACAAATAGAACCAATACGTAAAAATACTCGGTTAATTCCACAATGCAAGAGATGTCAGAAATATAACCACACCCAAAGCTATTGCAAGAAAGATCCGAGATGTGTTAAGTGCGCTGGCAAACATAATACCCTGAACTGCACAGTTAGCAAAAATTCATCGCCCACATGCGTCAACTGTAAAAGAGATCATCCAGCTAGCTACAGAGGATGTGTAGTGGCCATAGAACTTCAAAATAGAACAGACAATCTTTTAAAGCCGAAGCAACAGACACAACCCAGACACACGCAAGAAAAAGACAATAATCCCGTTCCTAGCATAAGCAGCGAAATGCAAAGAAAACTATATAGCAAAATTGTCAGCGGAGGAGAAGAAAAATTAACAATTGAAGGAATGCTTAACTTGATTTTTAACAGCATGAATGAACAGAAAATTGTCAACAAACAAATATTTGAAAAAATTCAGTGTTTAGAAACTGAATTGAAAACAATGCGACAAAGAAATAGAAATGAATAACGTGGTAACAATAGCTGTCTGGAATGCAAACGGATTACAAGGACGCATTCATGAACTAGAGCTATTCATGCGCTTACAGAAAATTGATATATGCCTTGTGTCGGAGACACATTTTACACGAGAGTCGTATATTAAACTTAATAACTTTAACATATACAAGTCAATTCATCCGGCAAATAAAGCGAGGGGAGGAATCGCCATAATAATTAATGAAAGAATCAAACATTACGCTGAAGTAAACATCGAAACAGATGAAATGCAAGTGACGATAGTGTCAGTGCATATACAAAATAAAAGGTTCAAAATAGCAGCTATATATTGTCCACCGAGATATAACTTAAAAAAAGAAAACTACGCAAACCTGTTCAAAACATTAGACATCAAATTTATTATTGGTGGAGATCTCAACGCCAAAAACACTTTCTGGGGCTCTCGATTAACCACGGCCAAAGGAAAGGAGCTCTACCAGGCTGGATGCGAACAAAAGTGCGACTTCTTATCCACAGAAATGCCAACGTACTGGCCAACAGATTGTGATAAAATTCCAGACCTGATTAACTTTTTTATTATTAAAGGACTGTCGAGGAACTATATGCACATTGTTAGTGATGAAACAATATCGTCGGATCACACTCCGATTATACTCACCATTAGCAGCTCAGTAATAATAAAAAGTGCACCACCAAGCCTTACTAATAATAGAACCGACTGGGAAAGATTCCGTGAAGATCTTGAGCTAAGAACAAACATACAAACACCGCTAAAAACATCGAAACAACTAGAAGACGACATCGACTTGTTAGTGAAAGAAATCCAAAACGCAGCGTGGAGAAATACTCCGGTAGTGAAAAGTAAAGAAAATCTTGATGTGAAGTTCCCACAGGAGATAAGAGAACTAGTCAGTAAAAAGTGGAGAACTAGGAGGCAATGGCAAATGAGTAGAGCACCACAGGACAAAACCACACTAAATTCATTAGTAAACAAGTTAAAGGAGTTGCTGAAAGAATTCAAGAATGATAGCTTCAGTTGGTACCTGAGCGGACTCTCTGCAGAAAAAGACACAGAGTACTCACTGTGAAAAGCAGCAATAGCCATAAAGAGACAAAAGAATCAGAACCCACCTATCAAAAAAGGAGACGGATCTTGGATGGTCAACAATAAACAAAAAGCCGACTTATTCGCTGATCACTAAGAAAAGACATTCAAACCGTATCCACGATAGACTACTGAGAAAGAAATCAGATGCAGCAGAAGAACGGAGAACCAAAAAATTCTTCCAGTCACTCTTAAGGAACTAAAGAACGTAATAAAGAGCGATTTGAACGCTAAAAAGGAACCAGGATTTGACCTTATAACAGGTAAGGTTATAAAGGAACTACCTGATATAGCATTGAGAAAGCTCCTACACCACTACAATGCAGCTATCAGACTACTATATGTTCCTAGTCAATGGAAAGTAGCTGAAGTGATAATGTTACCTAAACCCGGTAAACCTCCAAATGAGATTACAAGCTATCGGCCAATTTCATTATTACCAGTATTATCAAAAATATTCGAGAAGCTACTGCTGAAAAAAATGAAGCCAATAATATCTGAAAGAAATCTAATCCCTGACCATCAATTCGGATTCCGAAGTAAACACACGACCATTGAACAAGTCCATCGGATTACCAATATTATTGAAAAAGCACTGGAAACACAACAGTTATGTTCATGCGTGTTTCTTAATGTGGCACAGGCATTCGACAAGGTATGGCATCAAGGATTATTATACAAACTAAAAAAAGATTTACCTGGTGATTGGTACCATATTCTTAAATCTTATCTCGAATGTAGACACTTTAGAGTGAAAGTGGACGATGAGTACTCAGATATGAAACAGATAAAAGCAGGAGTTCCACAAGGCAGCGTCCTTGGTCCAGTTCTATACTTATTATATACACGGGATATACCACAACCTAAGAACAGTAAAATAGCCACATTCGCAGACGACACAGCGATAATGGTTGTTGGGAAAAATGAGGAAGAGGTTTCCAGAAAACTACTGCATTTACTAGACGAGGTCTGCAAATCGACAAAGAAATGGCGAATTAAGCTGAACGAAGACAAATCCACGCATATCAACTTTACAAATCGAATAACTACTCCTCTCACAGTTACTATCAACAGCCAAAAAATACCCTATTCCAACACAGCGAAATACCTTGGCATGACGCTTGACGCTAAACTCAAGTGGAAGGAGCATGTTAAGATATAAAGAGAACATCTGAATAATAAATTCAGGAAAATGCACTGGCTTATGGGAAAACATTTTTAGCTTACAGTGCACAACAAACTGTTATTGTATAAGCAAATTCTGAACCCCATATGGACTTATGGTATACAACTTTGGGGTTGTACCAAGAAAACAAATTTAACAAAAATTCAGACTTTCCAAAACAAAGTACTACGGAGCATTACAAATGCGCCCTGGTACATACGGAATGATAATTTACACCGTGATCTAAAGATGCCCACCGTAGACGAAGAAGTCAGGAAGGCAGCAAGCAAACATCTACTGCGACTGCAGAACCACCAGAATGAAGAAATTCTGCAGCTGCTTAATAACAGAGAGAATCTGCGCAGATTGAAGAGGACCAAGCCGGAAGACTTTACCCTGTGATTCTGCTACTACAAACCACACACGTTTTTAAAATTTTAGAACTAGTCAGTGGACTAGAACTGAACAATTATATTTAACTCTTTATATATAAATTACTAGATAAGCCTGGCTTAAAAAAAAAAAAAAAAAATTATTGAGCAAGTTTCTTATTTTAATTTAAAAATAGAGTTTAATATGAAATATAATTACGAATTATTTTATTGAATTCAAATCATACACGCCAAGAAAAAGTCGCTTTGCAACGGGGGTAAACTCTAGTGATCTTATACCCGTACTAGAGTAACGCAAAGCAACGTTTTCTTCGTGTGTATGATTTGAATCCAATAAAATAATTCGTAATTTCATTTCAAATTTTAATTCTATTTTCGAATTAAAATATTTAACTCACTCAACAATAAAATAATTTTTCATACAAATTGCCTAAAGAAAATATTTTTTTCAACAACATAACAAAACAAAATATTTTCAATTTGTTCATTATTTGACCGATTTTTTTTTTTAATTTGGGAATTTTTTTTTCGATTTCTAAATTAGATACCAAAATTAGCTTATATATACAATTTTAACATTCTAGTCCAATTTTTACCTTCGACAAAAACCAGCCCCGTGCCCCAAAATAAAATTCTTGAATATTGAATTTTTTTTTAATAACATATTTCATTATTAAATAATCCCAAATTTGAGTTTTCTCTAAAGTTTCCTACCGGGCCCCTAATTTTCTCAACGCCCTTTTCCAATTTTTCTATTTCTAATTTTTACAAAATGTTAACATTAAATACCGTAATACACATGCAAAATTTCATCTTTCTATCTTCTATGAATTAAGAGTTATGGAGCAAAAAGTAAATATATTTTTTTTTAGTTTTTCTAAAATGACGGGTTCTCAGGAAATTTAGGGAAAAATCCGGGGACGCCAAAAGTCTAAGAATTTTTTTTCTCTACGAAATAGAAATTTTCCAAAAACATTGAAAAAGCCGTTTTCGAGCTACCATACGAATCGAGTAAATATATAAGAATATAAACATAAAGTTGGGACATCATAAATAAGACAAACGCTTCGCCCCGTCGCAAAGCAACGTGTATATAATATTTGTGAATTAATAAATGTTATTTGCTAAATTGAAAGTAATGCAAAATATTATTTTTAAGTAATTTTCGCAAAAATATATATTTTTTTAAATTTATGTTTCTTTATTTTGTTATAATCTTCTCATTTTCAGTAATAAAACACTGCATTGACCAGTGTCCAATACCCCGCCCCTAAGCCCCAATCATCACCTCTTGGCTCCATGCTCTCTTACGTTTCCAAACTGTTAATTTGATTCCTCTTAACTTCCGATATGGATCGCCTCCTTCCTTCAGCACTCTGTATCGCTTCTTCCTTGAGTATCGTCGGTCTTTAAAGTACTTTCACAGCGCCTCCGCTTTAGCGCTATAATGAATGAAGCACAGTATTGAACAATGTCCACTGCCCCGCCCCTAAACACCAATCATCACCTCTTCGCTCCATGCTCTGTATCGTTCTCGCACTTTCAATTGTATATCTCTGCACCTCTGCCACAATGCGTCCACTTGCAACACCACAGCCCACCTAAGCATCATCGCTCATTAGGGCACTTTCCTATCGCCCCCGCTTTAGCGCAATCATTAATTAATCATGCACTTCCACCTCCTGCGTACTAATCTCTTAACAATTAGTTTATAATATTAATACTTTACTAGCAATTTACATACTAAATTTCATCCTTAGAAGTACATTATTTTTTAATAATTAAACAACTTTTTTCAAACTTAAGATGTTTAAAAAGAATTTCTCAATACCTGCGTCTAAATAAATCTAATCTAAATATTAAATCTAAATCTAATACCTAGGTCTATTAAATAGAATCTACTAATAAATGATATGAATATGAAATAATGAGTTAGAGAGAGATAGATAGATGCAATAATGAGTTAGATAGAGATAGATAGTGTTATGTTTGCTGGTATTTATAATATTTCCCTTCATTTGGTATTTAGATTTTGTTAAAAAAAGATATCTTTGTGTGCTAAATAATAAATAAAAGACATGTTTTAATTTACCTAACTTAACTAATATTTGTAATAGCAGGAATTGTAGAAATCGATGGTAAGTACATATATCGTATTTTATTGAATGTTTTTTTCATTTTATATTATTATCTTATTTCATATATTTTTTTTTTCAAGTTTAAATTTATATAATACTAGTGTTTACCAAAAAAATAAGAAATAGAAAAACCAAACCTACCGGATCTCATTACGCAGATATTGCAAATAATTCTGGAAAAAATGATCAAACTCCAAAAGAAGATGAAAACAATTTCTATTAGAGTACATAGAACAGAAACTAGCGTTAAAGTGCTGTAACCTTTACATATCAAAAGAAGGCGATAATACATTAAGAGTAACAGCATGGAATGCGTATGGACTAAAATATCATTTGTCCGAGCCAAAAATATTTCTGGACGAGCAAAAAATTAATATATGTTTAACATCGTAAACCCACTTTACGAAAGAATTATTGGAAAAAATTAAGTGTTACAACATATATCATACGATATATCCAGGAAATAAATGCCTGAGAGTGAGCTGCAGTAATAATTCGTAAACAGGTATCCCATAACTAAGAAAGCTAGTATGAAACTAAGAAAATTCAAGAAACAGATACATATTTACAATAGCAGTAATATACTGCCCCCCAAGGCGTAATATTAAGAAAGCGGAATATATTCAATGTCTACAAACACTGGGTAAACGGTTTATAATTGGTGGATTTCAACGCTAAAAACATCTCATTGGGGTTAATAATAACTATAACGAAAGGCAAAGAATTCCTAGAAGCAATAAAAAAAATCAGTGTGACATGGAATCTACTGTACTGGTAAATTAACGTACTGGCCAACCAATAGAGAGAAAAGGCCTGACTTGATTGACTTCTTCAAACTAAGGAATGTCTCGACTAAATCTGATTATACACCTATTACGCTTACACTCAGAAAAAAAATTATCAAAAAGCAACTGTCTCCATGTTAACCAACAAATGGACAGACTGGGTGAAATTTAGAACTGATTTAGATAAAGTGATAATACTGAATGGCACTTTAAATACAAAGGAGCAAATAGATAACGAAGCAGAAAAATTAGTGACTGATATTTAACAAGCAATATGGAATAATACTCCCTAATTATCAAGAAAAACAAAGTGTATTTGCTATCCTAAAGAAATTAGAGACTTAATTAAATAAAACGCAAAGCACGTAGAAAGTGGCAGAAATCAAAAAACACTCTTGATAATACTAAATTTAACAGATTGACTATACAATTAACAAACGAAATTCACCAAATCAAGAATGAGTCTATCAACCATTTTCTAAGTGAACTCACTGACGATTAGGATACATAATATTTACTCTGGAAAGTTACAAGGAATATGAAAAAAACCAATGGTACAAACACCACCCATTTAAAGAAAAGATGGCAGCTGGGTAAAAGATAATGTGAAAAAAAATAGAGCTATTTGCGGAACATCTGGAAGATACATATCAGCCCCACGCAAGATGTTATTAAAATAATAACTCCTTAAAGAAATTAAAAATGAAATTAAAACAAGCTGTTTACTGATGAAATACTAAAGCAACTACCAAGGAAAGGCATAGTCAAACTAACGCACTTGTTTAATGCTGCGCTATTCTTGAGATACGTACATTATTACTGGAAGGTCGCCAAAGTAATTAGTCAAGCTAAACCAGGAAAACCGCCAAACAAGAGAACATCATACGGACCAATTTCGTTGCTTCCAATTATCGGCAAACTATTTGAAAAGTTACTGCAAAAACGTTTAAAACTGGTACATGAGAGAGATCAACTAACTCCAAATCATCAATTTGGACTTAGAAGCAAACATTCTACGTTACATACATAGATCAGGTACGTCGAATTACCAACATTAAAGAAAAAGTTTTTGAAGAAAAGAAAATATGCTTTACTGTATTTTTTGATGTCTCTCAGGCGTTCGACAGAGTATTGCATAAAGGCCTAAAATACAAACTGAAAGAAATGTTACATAGACAATATAGTGAACTACTAAAATTATATATAGAAAATAGGCAGTACAGAGCCAAAGTAGAAGATCAGTTCTCAAGTATTAAAAATTAAAACGCTGGAGTTCCACAAGGAAGTATACTAGGCTCTATCATGTATACACTATACAACAGTGACATTACAACAAACAGTGATACTATAATGGCAACGTTTGTAGATGATAGGCTATAATGGCGATAGCTAATAATATGTCAGAAGTAACCAAAAAAGTGCAAGAAGTCATGAACAACGTAAGTGCATACTTAAGGAAATGGAAAACTGCAATAAACGAAACAAAACCGGTGCATGTAAATTTCACCAACAAAAGGACTAATTACATTCAGGTACTAATAAATGATCAAGCTATTCCGTAGGCGAATACAGCAAATTATCAAGAAATGACATTAGATTCCAAACTTCGTTGGAAAGCTTACGTTAAGCAAAAGAGAGATGAACTGGGAAGAAGATATAAGAAAATATACTGGGTAATGGAACGCAAATCCATACATAACATTATCCATACATAACAAACTAATATTGTATAAGCAAATATTGAAACCAGTTTGGACATTTGCAATCCAGCTATGGGGCTGTTCTAAGAAATGAAACATCATATCCATTCAGACTTTCCAAAATAAAGTTCTGAGAAACATAGTGAATGCATCATGGTATGTCCGCAATAGCGATATACATTGAGATGCCTCAAAGTAACTGCAGTAGCCGAAGAAGTTACGAAAATAGCAAGAAAGCACGAACAACGTTTCCAACACCATGCCAACGTGGAAGCAACCTGCTGCACATGGATGGACTAACAAGAAAATTCAACAGAACTAAGCCATTTGAGCTAGTGTGATGACCGACAAAAAAGAGTATAACCAATGGTTAATACTTTGACTTCAAAAATATTATTAATATTAAATTAACTATAAAAAAATTTATTAGATAGTTTATATGAACTAATTATAACAATATAATAGGTAATAAAAGAAAAAAGAAATCTTTTTGATTGGGTCATTTTTTCCAGTATTATTTGCAATGTATGCTTAATGCGATCCGGTTGGTTTGGTTTTTCTATTTCATGTATAGTGTTCATTGCTGCGCTTAAATAAATGATTTCTCGACTGTTACAAGTGAACTATTATTATTTTTTGTTTTATTGGAAATATTTTTAATTGTTTTTTTGTTTGGAGCTGGTTTTTTGTTTCTTTGTCTATTGGTCTATATTGTACCTCTTCTGTTTTGTATTTCTACTGCCACAATGCATCTTCTGTAACTTGCTAGATGATTGTCGTTACAGTTAAAGCATTTTAGTAATTCTTCTTTTCCTTTTTCACATTCTGCTGTCAGATGAGCACTTGCGCACAGTTTGCACATCTAGGTTGTCTGTTGCAGAATTTATGTGTCTGAGGTACTACTGTTGATTTTCTTATTGTTTCCATTCTAATTCTCATTCCCAGAATTTCTACAATGTTCATAATTGTCTTTATGTCGCCTTTACTGTCAAATGTGATTATAAAGAGCAGTAAAGGATCCTTTAAGTTTCTTAATTAAAAAAAAAAATGTACCGTTAAATTTTTAAATCTCAATTAAAAAAATAAAATTATGTATTTCACTAGTACCAATATATATAAACAGCATATCATGATGTTCTCTTGTCTAGCCAGGCTGTCTTAAGGAATAAATTACAATATCTGCAGCCTATGGGTTCCAAAGAAACGCAAAGAACCGCGACAAGTTTCTAAGAAAATGGGATTAGACACAATCCATACATAAATATAAAAGAAAATAAATATTTTTTTAAAATATATATAAAATATTTTCGATTTTCTAAATGTATATGTTATTTGACCAATTTTATAATTTTTAAAATTCAAAGAATTTAACTGTACTATAAACTTCTACAGAAGTGACATCTGTCATTACCATCCTGTAACAAATTTATGAGTGTGTAAGTGGACCTGGTTCGAATCTCGAAAAATTTATATATATCAGGATACGTCTTCCGAAGACTATCCGGAATTTTATCTCATTTGTTCTTTCAATATGTTATTTCTTATGTTTAATATTATGTGCTAATATCTCTGCAAAATTTCGTTTCAAAAAAGAATTAACCTCTTATTGCAAATGAAGTATACTTTGTAAATTTACTGTTATCTATGAAATAACTATTGGGGAACTTCAGATGGATTTTACAAAAAACTTTTTATGTAGTTGTTGCTTCCATATATTATTTTTTATATTCACTATTATGTTTTTAATTGTGTGTGCAAAGTTTTGTTTTTAAAAAGATTTGACTTTTTTTTGTAAATTATATATTGTTATAGCACACATTCCATACAACACAAAACTAACAGTGTCTCTTCAGTATCTTTGCTGACCAAGCACTCTAGAGATAGTAAAATAGTATATAAGTAATGTATTAGTCTTAATCTAATTAGTTCAAGTTTATGTATAATCTGCATCGTGCAGATAGTAATTAGCTGGCTCACCATTTGAGTTCATGTATAAACTGCATCGCGCAGTTAGTAATTGAATCAAATAAATATTATTTAAGTAAACTTAAAATAAATTGTTTTTTTTATTAAAGTCTAAATTACTCAAACTTTAATTGGCGCAGTCGTACGGATATTAAGGAATTACAATCGCTGTAAATTTTTCCATTTTTATGGTTAACTTAATATTTCGAAACCTACAAAAATAAAGTTAAAGAATAAAGTGAACTTAATAAATAGTGGAGTGAAATAGAAACAGAAAGTGAAGTGCTCCGAGGCTCATCGACCCACTAGCAGCAGCATATGGACATGAAGATCTCGCAAGGCATCGCGGTGATAATCGTAATGTGAGTACTCATTCATATTTCCTTTCTATATTCACACTTCCCAAAAACAAAAATTATTATTATTTTTACAATAATATTTCCTGTTTAAAAAAAAAGGAGTATAAATCGCTTATACAGGCCTAAAAACAGGTATTAAATTTAAAAAAAAGGAGTATAAATCGCTTATACAGGCCTACCAAATATTAAAAATAATATTAAAATAAATATTACACAACGTAATACATAATAATTAAATAATAATTTTCTAAAAAGGAGTATAAATCGCTTATACAGGCCTACCAAATATTAAAAATAATATTAAAATAAAATATAAATTACGCAACGTAATACAATAATTAAATAATAATTTTCTAAAAAGGAATATAAATCGCTTATATAGGCCTAATGAAAATTAAAAATATCAAAACTAATACTATAATGTAATATAATAAAATACTTGCAAATTAACTATATAATAATAATAATTTTTTTAAAAATAAAATGTTTACAAAATAACTTTTCTTAAATAAAAGTTACACTATAAATCAAAATGGAGACATTCCATATTTATCTAAATTATGTAAAGGAATATAATGGAAACAATTCGCTGACGAATTTTATAGAAGATTGCGAAGTGATCATAGATAATTTTGCCATATTCCCCGGTAAAAATGAAGATAAAAAAGAAGCTATTAGGAATAACGGTCTATTGCTCTCAGCTATAAAAAGCAAGATTATTGGAGACGCAGCAAGTTTAATAAAGAATAAACATATTAATACATGGGAGAAATTAAAAACTATTTTAATAGATAGTTATACTAAAAACCGCAGCCATATCCCGGAAACAACAACACTTAAACGAAAGCCTAATGAGAAAGTTATTACTTATTACTTTAGATGTTTAGAATCAGTTAACAACTTTAATGTTTTGAACACACTTCACAATAAAACATCTTTAAATATGAAAGCACTGGCAAAACATCATGATTCCCTGATGGTGAGAGATTTCATAAAGGAGCTAAACGATCCTCTTGGATGTAAATTAAGACGCCAAAATCCTAACACAATGGATGAGCTTCTAGAATTAATAATAGAAGATATGACGAACCACGAAATCCATACTAACGAGGAATATAACCACCCTCACCAACAACAAGTGAAGAACACACAAGATTTTCAAACAGAGCCGTCAACACAAAAACCGTGTGAAACAATAATCGAACAAACCATTGAGAATAAAGAAATAGACAATGTACGGACGGAACTACAAGAAGTAATCATAAACAACGAGAGTACAGAAATCAAAGTACAAAACCAAAATTCAGAAGAAAAACGGGACACAGAAACAAATGAAAATAAAAACGATATCAAATTACATAAAGAAATGGCGATCAATGTGCCCACAAATATTAAAATACAAAGCCAGAATAATTCAGAAGAAGTTCTGAATACAGAAGAAAAGGAAAAAGAACTTGAAGAGTTTACCAAAACAGAAGTAAAGAAAAAGACAATTGTTGAAGTAAAAATGAAGCAAAGAAAAGTAAGCGTCAAAGAAAACACAGAAAATCAGCAAAATATGAAACAAGAATCAGAGAATCAAAATTCACAACATTTCAAAATACAAAATCAACAAAAAGTTAAGCAACAATCAAAAAATCCAAACTTTCTAGATTTTAAAGTAAACAATCAACAAAAAATCAGACAAGTAGCAGAAAAGCAAACTATACAAGAACTCGAAATAGTGAAGCAACAAAACATCAACCAAGAAAAACCAGAAAAACAAAATATACAATATTCTGAAGTAAAAAAATTACACAATATAAAGCAAGGAAAAGCAGGAAATAATAAAAATCAAAATTTTAAAATAAAAAATAAAATTGAAAAGAAAAAAAGAAACAAAGCTAAATGCATACCAGAAAAACAAGAAGATTCAGAAAACGAGGCACACACTTTGTGGATAAATGATCACAGAAAAGAAATAATTCGTGGACAGAAGATTAGAAATTCGGCACAACTAAAGCAACTATATGGAACCAAACGAAATAAAAATAATAACTGGATAGATGAATATTTGACGAATATTATGACGAATAAAAATAATAAAACATATATTGACTTTACTTTAAAGAACTTCCTGATAAGATTAACTTCAAAAAAGTCTTCAATACTTCCCGAAAAAATTAAAATTTCTACCCGAACCTTAACAATTCAAATACGCAATCGCAAGCAACCAGACCCACGTGACTATATAATATTTAACTCCGAAATTTAAAACTAAAAAGAATAAAACTCTAGAACGAACAACCAACCACCAACCACCTTAATAAAGAAAATTGTATGAACTATTAAAAGAATTATTCAAAACAACCATTTAAATAAATTACTACAAATATTACGATAAACAATACATTGACAAAACACAACAGACAAAAAGAAAAAGGAAATGATGAAACGAATTGAGAATCATAAACAACCACCTTAATGCAGAAAATCGCATAAGCACTGTTTATCACCAGCAGTAAAACCCTATAAACATACAAATTAAGCGACATCAAGTAATAACTATTTCGATACAATTACCAACGAAGTTAAAATTATTAAAATTAATAAAAAGAGTAAATTATTTAAATTAAAATAAAGAAACACGACCTATTAATATCTACATTAACAAAAACTACATTTAAAAATAAAAGTCAATAAACCCATTGTAATGATAATACATATTAAATGTACAATAATTTAAAAGATAAACACCATCGGAAAATATAAAAACGAGCATAAAATAAAAAATGATATCAGACATCAAGAAACAAACGCAACGCACAAGGTCATTTACGAAAGATATAGCCGTGTATTCTAATAAAATACGTGGAAACTGCAAGCAATTTGCAAGCAATGCAAATACCATGATTTGAACGCCGCTAAATTACACAAAAACAACTGTGAGAGCAAAATATAAGCGCATTCCACAATACCAGAGTACCCGGTATCATAAAACATAAACATGACCTATCCAAGTCAAATGTGCTATTATAAGACGTAATGAAACCCTATACTCCAGTACAAAAGATAATGCTACATTAACAAACTAAGTCAGCATTTCTAATTCAGGTACTATGATAATCCATATACTAACACATTGGAAAACACAAAAATAAAATAGCAATTTTATCTGCATAAAGTTAAGGAAATAAATACAGACAGTACAATTCATTATCATGATTAAAGCTACTGTTAAAAATCCAAATGTAGACACAGTATACATGAACACTAACAAAAAACATAGCAATAGCGGAATAAAAACATAAAACCTTTTTTTAAGTAAAAGAACCACCAGAGTAATAATCAGAATCAGCAAGTAATGAAGTAATAGACGTCACATACAAATTAATTTGCGAAAGATATACGTGGTCTAGTCTACGAAAAGATGTCGAAAATTTCATCAATAACTGCAGCACATGCAAACAGTGCAAATATAAAAGAAAACCAATTAGAGCACCGCTAAATAACACCGAAACACCTGAGAGACCACTTGAGAAATTACATATAGATACGTTTGGTATAGACAATATTATAATAGATGTATTTTCAAAATAACCACAGGCATACAAAATCGCCAATAGGTCATCCACAGAAATTGCCGATAAACTAATAACGTATTTCTCACACCACGGCATACCTAATCATATTACGATGGATGGAGGAACTGAATTCTCAAATAATCTCATCAAAGAATTACTAGAATTACATAAAATCGAAATTCATATAACAACACCATACAGACACGAAAGTAATTCTCCAATAGAACGAGCACATTCCACGATACTAGAACTATATCGTATAGCGAAACATAAACATGACCTTACACCCGAAACAATTATGAAATATGCTATTATAGGATATAACGAAACCCCACATTCTAGTACAACATATAAACCTTTTGAAATAATAAATGGACACTTACAAACCAAGTCAGTATTGCTTATGGATTATGATAAAACACTCATGGACTTATAACACCCAAAATCATAAAACTAAAATCTCAACCCTATACTCAAAAATTAAAGAAATAAATGCAAATCGAAAAGAACAGATTATTAATAAGAGAAATGCTACCGTTAAAGACCCAAACGTAAAACAAGGAGATATAGTATACCTCAACACTAAATCAAAACAGGGCAAAAGCCGAATAAAGAACACAGGACCCTTTAAAGTACTAGAAGTGTCCGATACTTATATAGCTAAAATAGAAGACCTAAAAAATAAAAAATTAAGAGAAACACATGTAGATAACCTAGTGAAAACCAAAATGAAAAACCCAACTTCAAACGAACTTAACGAAGAAGGAAGTAATGTACTATTCGAATGTACTACACTACCTGTAGATAACATAGGAAAAACCAAAATGAAAAACCCAACTCCAAACGAGTTTAATGAGAAAGGAATTAACTACACTACCTGTCGATAAATCTAAGACAGATTATATTCTACACCTAGTTCACGACAAATTTAACCCCAGAGACGAAAAACCAAGATATTACAACGGATTCGCAAAGTTAGTAGCAAAGGACACACCCAATTTCGAATACATATTAAATAAAGCTAAAAGAACTAATAACCTCGTAGAGGGCCTATACAAACTCACGCGAATCAGAACATTTGGACACACAATAAATCTTGTCTGCAATCAACAAAACTGCCTTGACAAACTTGCCAAATTTCTAAAAGAATTTGAAAATTCACCAACCGAATTAATAATACGAATGCCCCCTATAGCACAAGGACTTTTTAATAGAACAAAAGAAGAGGTCCTAGAAGTATTTAAACGGCATGGGCCCACAAAGCACAAATACATCATGCACTCAAATCCCGAAATACAAATGAATTATTTATTTATTAATTAATTATAAATAAATATATTAAAAACACGATCAAGTACTAAGAAATCCTGATTGTTGCAGGATCATCACCGCAATCAACACCAGCGATATTAACGAATGCCGAATTATTAAAATCACTGATAACCCAGGATTATATCCTGTGCAACTAGGAACAGCCCAAAACATCAAGGAATATTGGACTTTAGTCAAGAAAATAGATTTGGACCCCTTAATAAAATATTATAACCACGTACACTTGACTAGAGAAGATATTAAAACGAAATTAGAAAAAAAGAAATTTACAAGATATGGGCACAGCACTGCTGTAATGGACATCCTGAATATGGAAATAAGTAGAAAATTTAAACAAATTCTCCCAACTCGAAGAGAAAAAAGAGGCTTCATAGATGGCTTAGGTACTGTTTGGAAAGCAATCGGTGGAAACCTAGACGCTAACGACGGCGAGCGTATAAATTTAGCCCTGGAAACACTTGATAATAAACAAGAAACTCTAAATAAAGCTATATCTAAACAAATAAAATTAACGAACGATATACTCGATCAATTTAAATCGGCCCTACACACCATTGATTCTAATCAAGAAGAACTAGATAAACGTACCAAATTCCTAATGAACGATATCGATAAACTCCAACACCAAGTATTTAACATCTTTATAACAGAATCGATCGGACTTGTCAGTCAATCAATGCAATTACTTTTGCACCTACTAAGAACCATTGAAACTGACATAACATTCGCTAAACTGAACACGCTTAGTGGTTCAATCCTAGAACCTGATCACCTATTAGCAGAATTACAAGCAATAAAGGAACATGTTGATACAACCAAACATATCAAACTGCCTTACGATATTACATCAGAGAACATTCAACAATATGAAACTATTAGCAAAGTCAAAGCATACACCAATAAAAACTTAATCGTTTTTGTAATAAATATACCACTAGTAAACCCTAATATATTTACGTATTATAAACTATATCCAATCCCCATACCTTATAACAATAAATTCCAAATGATTATTCCCAGAACCCAATACACCATTGTGAATGAGTATAAACATGTAGATTTTAATGCACCCTGCAAAGAAATATATAACAATCAATTCCTATGCAAGCTTAGCGAACCACTCAACATCGAGGAAACCACCTGCGAGATAGAACAAATTCAAAACCAGCCAACCAGCAAATGTCAACCCTTAGTGATTTCTCTAACCGGTATCAAGATCCAGAACGTCGAATTCAACACCTGGATGTTAATCACAAATGACGAAATCAGTGGCACCTTAACATGCAACAGCCAGCGTGACATACGTCTACAAGGAACGTATATAATACACCTTGCACGAGATTGTCAATTTTCTGTTTCAGATAATACTCTTCAATACATGGATATAGAAGAGAAAGTCGAAGCCTGGAACACCATTTCCCTGCCGAAAATACCAGAGATCCAAAACAAACACCTAAACATCTCTACCGTGACCAACCTAAAACACCTGGACCTGGGCAACTTAGACAAGCTACAGACCACCCTAGCCCTACTACCTGAAGACTTCGATGACAGAAAAATCCCAGACTATGTGCACATAATTAATTATACACTATTACCCATATTATTCATAATAATTACTATTGTAGTATATAAGATAATCAAATATTTTAGAAAAATAAAAATAATAAAAAATGAAAATGCACAAGAAATAGATAGCAAAAATATTGAAGAGTTGCAAAAACCTTTTGCTACATTTGAAGCATAAGATTTTATCTTATAGGGGAGGTGTTATAGCACACATTCCATACAACACAAAACTAACAGTGTCTCTTCAGTATCTTTGCTGACCAAGCACTCTAGAGATAGTAAAATAGTATATAAGTAATGTATTAGTCTTAATCTAATTAGTTCAAGTTTATGTATAATCTGCATCGTGCAGATAGTAATTAGCTGGCTCACCATTTGAGTTCATGTATAAACTGCATCGCGCAGTTAGTAATTGAATCAAATAAATATTATTTAAGTAAACTTAAAATAAATTGTTTTTTTTATTAAAGTCTAAATTACTCAAACTTTAATTATATATACTTTATAAATACTTCAATTAAACTCTTTAAAATAGGTATATATATATATATATATATATATATATATATATATATATATATATATATATATATATAAATATATTATTATATGACAAGAAATGTTTATTTTCTGATATTGCATTCTATATTTGTAATAATTTTAATAGAAATTCCTGTTTAGTTTACATTTGACTATTGAATATTGCCGAACTGACCGCTAGAATACCTAAGATTAACATCGGGACCGCCAATATCGAAGCTGCTAATTTTACTGACGTGCAAATATACTGATTTGCAAGTTTTGTCTGTAGGGGTTACTTAAGCGCTCAGTTAAAAAAGCTTATTGTTTTGATTAAAATTTAACAACTCTTCTTCAGTGGCGGTAGAAAATGAGAAGACGAATATTATATTGTAGATATAAACATAAAATTCAGTATGCAAAATTACGATGCAGTATTAGTTAAATAAAGAAATTGCTATAGTATTGAATTGCAAATGATATTGACGCTGCAGATCATAAACCATGGTGCAGAATGTGGGTTCGGCGATGCATGGGGACTTAATTGAAAGTGCCAGAACGGCAACGGTAAGGGCTAGAGCGTTAAAGAATAATTAGGAGCGTGACGCTGGGCATTCTTCAATAGAGAAATTAATTAAAGTAACTGGTAATTGGAATATTTTTTTAAAAACTTTATATTTTTCAAAACAGTTTATATAAAAAATTATATTATTATTAAACGAGTAAAATATTTTAATTTAAAAATGGAATTAGAATTTGAAATAAAATGACGAATTATTTCATTCAATTTAAATTATGCACACCAAACAGACTTCACTTTAGGATGGGGTACATACTGTTATATTATAATGTTAAAAGTGTATGTTTATATTTTTATATAGTTGGTATTGAATTTTGTATGGTGGCTCAAAAACGGCCTCTTCAATGTTTGTTAACGCCCTCGGGTTTCCCACTGAATTAACGGGAAACAGTAAAGATATACAGATGACATTTTGCACGTGTATTACGTAATTGAATGCGAACATATTACACAATTTAGAATTTTAAAATATTAATAAAGGGGCGCTGAGAATTAATATCGAAAGTAAATTAAAAACTATATTTTCTTTTGAGTAATATTAGGGTTAAGAATTATAAACCGAACATAACCGATAAGTACAATATGGGGGTACAGTATGAAATAACAGATACGGTGTTTAAATTTTGTATGTAGAATATTAGGTAGAAGCAAAATGGTTCATTATTCAGAAGATATTCCAATTACATCCTGTTGTAGAATTGGATTTATAGCGGGTGCGTATGGATGAGAATATTACGCATTTAGATGGCGACTTTAAAAGGTCAATAACTGCATATATTAAATTAATATAAAATAGATACAATTGTTAAGTTAAATAATGTCTAGTGCCTTCATAAAGCGTCAGTTAAAAAAGATAGAGAACTATAATTGATAGAGAGGCATAATATGATACATGTAATTTGTGTACGAGTAAAGACAATTTTACCTCATAAACAGAGGGAAATAAGAAACCTAATACTATATTGCAGATTTAAATATGAAATTTAGCATGTAAGTTTATAGTGCAATATTAATTATTTTAATTTATTGCTGTATTATCGAACTTATATGAAGGAGGCTGGAGATAATACGCTAAGAAGTAGCGACGTTCGAAGTATGTGCGATGGAGAACGGAACAGCAGAAATTTCGGTGATTGGTGACGATCAGGGGCGGGGCACTCGATATAGCTCAATAAATTGCTTAATTAGAGTAAATATTAGGTTTTGATCAAAATAGAACAAATTTCGAACAAATTTAAAAAAAATATATATTTTTGCAAAAATTATATAAAAATAATATTATGCATTAAGATAATTGCAAAGGGCAAAGTGCTAATAAACAAAATAATCACATAAACAAGTCAGATACCCCTGGTACATTATAATGTATGATATTAGTATTTGTGTTAATAATTATTGTATTTTTCGTAAACAGAGCCATCAAGACAATGATGCCCGTAAAAGAAGGCTTTAGTCTAGTTTATAGAAGCAAAAATGACATGATGGTACACCCCTTCCCTCCTGATGGTATCTTCCACATGAAGTTAAGTGCCTCCTTCTCACCAGTAGCCACATGGTAAATATGTACTGTGCCTAACATCACTGTAACCTCACTGCAATTCGAGTAATCGCAAGTAGACGATTGCTTTGTATATTCATAGAAAATTAATGGTGACCATTACCTAGCTTAACGAGCCTATGCTTCTTTAGGTACGAAGTTTACTTGAAAACGCCCACCATGGTGGAGACGTCAGATTTTTACTTCATGGTATTTTCCAGTCATTTGTGGCTCGTATGCAGCATCTGTCTTTTCGTTTTGCCACTTATTTACTGGTTTCTCACAAAGACCGCCAAAAAATATGACGTAACGATTGAAATTTCATCTTCGGAATGTCTAGTTAACGCCGTGGGGACCGTTGCGGCACAAGGTATGGTTTCTACTTCTGAAATAGCAAAGATTTAAACTATACAGTATAATATTATATTAGCGCCTGATTTAAATTTAATATTATTAATCGATGCAATACTTGCAACAGGTATTCAGCAAGTCCAAGAACAGATGTCTCTTAGGATAATGTCTTTGACGATGCTCGTGTTCGGATTTCTTCTGAGTTGTTCTTATTCTGCCATGTTGATAGCAAACCTTTCCGTTCAGCTGGGCCCTCTCCCGTTCACCCACCTCGACGAACTGTTGCGCTTAAAGACATACCACGTCTGTTATACTGTTGGTTTTGGAGGAAAATATTTTAACAACTCTGTAAGTTAGCTAACTCACAACGACTCTGAATGTTATGATCGCCACACGACTGTACGTTCTAGCTTCTCAATGTATACAGCAGTGAATTAACTTGTATTGTAATGGTATTTTCTCTAATTTTGCTTGATCAATTCATAGAAAAATATTTGTTATGCATAAAGCCTTGCACTTCTATTGTTAGTTGGAATTCTTGAATAATACATTCTTGACTACATTTAAACTACACTGAAACAAATAAGAGAATTGACCACAAAATAATCACTTTATACTGTATTGCAATTTATTTTTTTTGATTTAACTATTAAAATTTATACGCCATAAACCTAATACTATTAAGTAAATTCTGTGTCAAATTGCATACCCTCTACAATTGGCTTAGACAATTAGGCAAATTAAAACTGTTTTAAAGACATAAAAACCATTTTTTTTAATGAGAAATATAGAACAAACTTTGATGAAAATAAAATTACTTGCACAGAAAATTATTACCACCGTAAAGTATGAACGACGAATAATTCAATAATTGAGTATTTTTGAATACGCTTAATACATTGGGATTTTTCACAAGGAAAAATTGAGAAATTTTGATTGGAAATTGATTAAATTTTTTTGTGGGTTTAATATTTTTCTATCAAAACTAATTATTTTTCTGAGGTATACAGATATTTAAAAATGATTTAATGTCTTGCTTTAAATTTTTTGGACTGGTTGAAAACCAACCACTATCTTTGGTCCAAAACCATTTGTATAATTGTTTTAATATTTCTTATTAGAAATAATAGATGATTCTGCTCCTTACATCATCTGTATTACTCCACTTTAAGATATGCCGATTCTCCTATTCTTAAACGTGTTTATGGCATAAGTTCTGTAACCAACAAAACACTATTTCAATCTTACTCAAATACACATTTACAAATCATCTCTTTATCTAATATAACTGCCTACAAATATCTTACATTCCTTCTATTCTTTGCAAACCCGTTTCTATCCTATTATCAACAAACAACATTGTCTTAGATATAACAAGAGAAATAAAAACTAAAATTTAACATTGTTTTGGATTATAACAAGGTTAGTAAAAGCCACTCAAATTTAACATTGTATTTAGATACAACTTGTAAATTAAAGACATTTAATTTAATCAAGTGTACTGTTTCCTGTAAAATCAATCCAAATTGGCTTACACCTAATTGGAAAGATACATCATAGCATAGCAAAAACCAAGGCGTCGAAATTTGACTCCGTTTCATAAACTTGTGTGCATATATAATGTAATTTTGTCTATTTTGATAATTACCATAATTAATATTTATTTATAATGTTTTCTACAATTAAAAGGTAGTTCCAAATTCGAGTCTAAAACCAGAATGGAGAGGATTAGTGAATGGCCCGCAGTGCCAACTTGACGTCAATGGAAACCTGAATTCTAGCGTAATAGTACCACTGCTTTGCTCGCAACCCATTGTGCTTTACCTTTTAACGAACTCTACAATAAAATTAAACCCTCTAAAGTAAGAATGAAATTATACGGAAATAATCACTAAGCCATTAATATAATAATTGGAAAATAATCTTTTGCAGATCGTGCACTCTCACTAAATTAAAACAAAAGTACATGAACTCTGACACTATGACAGTCATAAGAAATCAATTTCCATATTTACATCTCATCAATAAAAAGTAAGTCCTCAGCAAAATTGGAAGATGCTGATATAATAAATTACGAGTTTAATAAGGATGTGTTTACAGAATACTTCTTATGAAAGAGACCGGTGTCCTGAGTTATATGTACAAACAACACGTAGTGAGTAAAGTTACACGTGGAGATTTAAAAGCGATCAACTCCATTAAGATGTCTCATGTTACCGGTGTCTTTCAGCTGTACGGCTTACTTGTCTGCTGCAGTCTCTTAATGCTGCTATTAGAAATGTGTGTGGATAAGTTTTCTCTTGCTTCCTTGGAATTATCTATTAATCACATGCAAAATGTCTTTCGCAAAGAGAGAGATAGAGGGTACAAAAGGTGTGACAAGACGTACTATGAATAAAAGTAACCACATCGGAGACAGAAGTCATAAAACCATGAAATTTATGTGACCTAATTTTTGGAAGACCCTTTTATAAAGGTAGTTTCACAAACCAGTAGTGTGACTACGGTTTTAGTTTAATCCTTTATTTTTTATTACAATTATTTACCTGATTACCTTTAGGTCATAAATAAATTTTATTCTGTATTTGCTAGTGTTAAGGAAAATAACAGTAAATTAATTTAAACTGTAATTTGTTAAAAATTAAATAATAAAACTACTGAAAGTCCATTTTAAACAGCCAATTAATAAAAGAATAAAAATAACTATATTATATATTAAATATATCATTTAACTTAGACTGAATATTAATTATAATATTGAAATTGCAATAATATTTATGAATTGTACACAATTTTATATTATTTATAAAGCGGTTGTATAGTTTTTGTCAAAACGACTTTCCTCAAAGCTAGACCACGTTTTTTTTGGATTTCTGCTCATAACTCGAATACTCTTCAATAGCAATGTGAACTATAGGCCTATATCTATGTATGGATGCTGTATACGCACATGTCTAGTACATTGTTTTTATGTAGCTATAAGATTTCACAAGTAACAGCGATTTCTTTAAAAATATTTTCTGATTCTCAGTCATTTTTATATGGAGAATGTTCAGAATAGCGTAAAACGAGTTATTTTTTTTAAATACGTCGTTTTAGCACTATTTCAACTTAATGTGATAAAAACTGTAAAAGTTATGAGAATTTCTTCAGGCTTAAGTACTGCATTACGTGCATTAAGTACTTTCGAATTTTACTCGAATATTTCATGTGAAATTTCATTGAAATCTTTTAAGATTTCATATCTTAAGAATTTAAGATATAGTATACTCGTATATTATTTCTGTAGTCCATTTACACAACACCATATTACCATTTACCATATTTGTAAAAAGGCAGATAAATGCAGGTAAATCTTTAATTTAATGCACGTTCCTTCCTATACACTTTTAAGTCCTTATTAATCCAAAAACTATAATAGAAACAACTTCTGAAGGTAAGATTAATATTTACAAATTTAAGAAACTACTTCAGAAAGATATAATAATAAACGACTAATTACTTTCAAAAATAGTTTTTAATAAATAAATAAAGCGTTAAATTAACTAACGTTAAGTAAGTGTATTACGGTACAATATCGTCCTTACATTTCTTTAAATATCATAAAATCAATATAATTGTTATGTATTTAGTTAGTTTTAAGTTTAATATTGTAAAGTTTAACAAATGAAACTATTTAAAATTAGTGCTCAAACTGAATTAGAACTGTGAATTTAAAAGCGCTTCGCTAGCCGACGAGAGCATTTAATTGCCAGTACACTACAACTATTAACAACTATTCAACTTACAAAATAAGTTTTTATTTTAATCTAAATAAATATTTAACATTGCATTAATTAAGTACTATAAAATTGTTAATCAATAAATTTGAATCCAGAGTCTAATTAAACGAGATTATAATCTATTTTTACCCATAAGTGCTTAATTTAGTAAAAGATTATTATTTTTCTTCTAAACGTGGTAAAGATTTACTATCTTATCATGGCCATTTTTTGCCGCTTAAAGAAGTCATTTACGATCTTCAACATAAATAAATGGAGTAATAAGTTTAAATTTACTGTAATGTTAAGGTTAATGTCAGGGCAAGTTATTTCTTTTTTGCTGCTGCACACAGGGAGTTATTATTCAGAAACAACGCACGCTTTATATGGTATGAGAGCGCTGAACGAGTAAGTAGTAGTATTTTTAGTTACACAATACATTTAAACGACACAGTGGGCGAGAGCATTGATACTTGACGCCGACTGCTGTGTCTTCGGGTTCGATCCCCGGACCAGATATATATTTTCTGGGTTTGGTTATTATGAACTTATATTGATTATGGTCATACATAATCATACAGTTATTAGGCAGTGGTGTAGCCCACATATATGAGGCCACGACACCATAAATACTGCCAACATTGAAGGAGGTCGTCGGTGATAGGACTTAGCATCGGAAATAGGCCGACGTTAAATAAAAAAAAAAAAAAAAAAAAAAACAATACATTTATGTCGAATCTGACAATCGATTATAAGAATCACGGTTTTTAGGTCGTTAGAAGTTTACGAGTTAATGAGTCATGAACCTGGAATAAAAACAATGAAATGTGACTTATGCTATTTTAAATTTAAAAGAAATATAATTCAAAACCCCTGAACACGATTGCTTATATATTACTTACTAAACTTTACCTGGAAATGTTACGGCGTTCTAATTGTATAAAGAACTGCTTCAGCTATGTCTTTATGTAAAGGATAGGGCACTACGGAATCTTGTTGAAACTTATCTGTCATTTTAGTAACCACCGCATCAGTGATAATACTCTGGAAATATAAAATAAACCTAATTAAAGAATGAAAATTTGTAATATTTATAATATAGTTTGTATCACCAATTTTATTATAAAGAAAAAAATAAGGTTGTTAGCATATGCAGATGAAGAGAAAGAAAATGGACGAATTCTTCGCTACCTCTATTATCTTTGTCTCTTCGCCGTTGATTTTTAAACGTACAACCCGGATACATAAATTCTACCACTTCCTCAATGTTCTCAACTTTGTATTTCCACTTTTTCTTTGTTCTTTTTTCTTCCCTTCTTTGGAACACCATAATTTTCTTTTTCCGTATGCACCTCCTGCCCTTTTCTGTTTAAATATCTTTTTATCCGTTCTATAATCTTCTAAAGTTCTCCTTTATCTTTCGCCAATATTACAATGTCGACTGCGTAGGCTAAGGTCTATATTTTCGCGCTTTTGTCGATCATAACCTCTCCGTCTTGACCCTTTTCCACTATTTCCTTTATATGCGATATGTAGACTGAAATAGTGTGGGACTTACAGGGCAAC
Organism: Panorpa germanica; assembly: GCA_963678705.1. Lineage (NCBI taxonomy): Eukaryota > Metazoa > Arthropoda > Insecta > Mecoptera > Panorpidae > Panorpa > Panorpa germanica. The sequence continues at coordinate 26,098 of CAVMBN010000168.1, forward strand.
CTTGCCTCACACTTTGTCAGTCAAAGATTTCTCTGACTCCTCATCCCTGATTCTTACCTTCATTTTTTTCCCTATATATTTCTTTAATTATTTATATTAGATTCCTATCTAATTTTTTACGTCCCATTACTTTCCAAAGATTCTTCCTCTACAATATATCAAACGCTGCTCTAAAATCGATAAACATTACCATCCTTCTTTTATTCTTAGTTCTTTTTCAACTATATCAACGTAGTTATGTTATTCAACGTACCCCTCCCCTATCTAAACCCTGCTTAAATTTGTTAGTTGGTTTATTATTTTAATAAACTAATTTTTAATTGTTTTTTGTTTTTGTAAATTACCATTTTTTTTTCTTTTGCACTTTGTGCTTTTGTGTCTATTTCAACTTTTGTATCCATAACCTTATTTGTGGCAATGTCAATAGTATGTGATAAAAATTGACTATTATTTAAACAAAAGAACACGTACAGATATTGTAGTGTTATTCTAGAGATTAACTGAAACGGTATGTAACAAACGTACTTATTCTGGCTATGTTATTTAGAGCACAATGGAATAGTCACAAGGGAATCTTTATATTTCTCATAAACACTTCAAGTTTAATCTATAGTAGTTTTCATTGGTCCTATTTTTTATGTTAAAATGCTTTTTGCTATTTCAGTGAACATAATATCAAAGTTATTTGATATTTAAATTCAATATTTATAATAGATTAGCTGACCCGGCGAACATTGTTCCGCCTTAGACAATAAATGAGCAGATTTTGGATTTTATTAATTTCAATTTTTTATTAGGATAATAAAAATAAATATATAAAAAAATTAAGTATTTTATTGATTCTTTATTGACTATGTGTTTTGGTGCATGGGTTGCACTCTTCAGTGAAGCTCCTTGTTGTAGATGACATTTTTTCCATTATTTTTAAGCGCAAGAACAAATAACACAGATGGTCTTCCGACCCGTGAACATGCCACATATAATTAACCATGGGAAAAACATGGTTTTTCTTGTTTCAGACCACAAACTTTCAAGGATTGGCCTTGTGGTTTGTTAATGGTCATGGCGAATGCAAGACGGATCGGAAATTGAAGTCGTTTAAACTCAAACAGCATATCGGTTGAGATCATCGGGATCCTCAGAATGAGAACTTCCTCACTTTCAAATATTCCTTTGAGTATCGTCGCCTAAATCACATTGTTCATCAATTTACTTACTACCAAACGCGTTTCGCTGCACAATTTTGGTTGGTTTATGTTTCGAAGCATGAATACGGAGCGTTACGGATTACATATGATACGGAGCCAACCTTTTGTAGTAAATTGTGCGGTGGTAAGCCAGGCACATCTAAGGAGTTTAAAAATTCAATTGGATAGTTGGTGGCATCATCTTCAATTGTTACACAGGTAATAGATTTGAATAATGCAGTGCACCAATGATCTCCTTCTGAATTATGTAGTTTAAGTCATCTACATCTTTACCCTTAGTCGCCAAAATGGCTCCCTCACTCAACCACTCATTATTTTTGTGGTTTTAATGATGTTTAGGAACACTTTGTTGATGACTCCGTCTTTCGATGACACAAAGTTTGTAAGTTTGTAAGAATGTAAAGTAAGTAAGTTTGTAAGTAAGTAAGTTTGTAAATTTCTTAAGAAATGAAATAAATCCGCTCCATTTGTCGACAGGTACTCGAACATTACCGATATTTAGCAATTGCAGAGCATTACTCTGTCATTTGCAAATATTTAGCAGAGAAATCTTTAGCAGATGTATCGTTCAGCCATGCAACTCTCATGTTTCTTGTCAGCTGAAGTTTCTTCACATAGCGTCATAGATTCAATGATTTGAGGCAAGCGTTTATTTTGTCGGCAGCAGTTGATCTTGGAATACTGGCAAAGTTTGGCGGAAATCGCCAGACAATAAAATCATTGCGCCTCTAAAACACCTAAAGTCATTGCGTAGATCTTTCAATTTTCGGTTAAGTTCTTCCAATGCAGGTTTATACGCCATTGTGTATTCGTCCTAGATGATGATTTCCAATGCTGATAAAACTTTGGCCATTTCAGAGTGTTTTGAAATATTTCATGTTGGTTCTTCAATAGTTTCAAGATTTAACGGCAATTTTAATGCTAAGTGAGCCGTACGGTATCCTTTTAACAATGTGGCTGCTGTTCTAGAAGAAGCAACTGCAACCGCAATGCTGGATCTCGAACGCACAGTGACTTAAACTACTGACATGAGAAATATCTTACCAGTTCCACCAGGGGCATCCAGGCAAAATAAACCACCATTTTCATCATCAGTTGCCTTCATTAATAAATCATAACCTTCCTTTTGTTGGGGATTCAACAGGGGTACATTCTTTTGAACTACTAAATCTAATTCCTGGTGACCATATTCACGTTCCCGTTCCAATTCTCGATTAAATGTGTCATTCATTTCACGATTGGCGCTCGCATTCCTAACCTGACTAATAACTACCGCACATGAGGTAACATATGTTTTCTTTCAAGAACAAAGCCCGATTATATATCTCCTCATTTATCTCAAGATCGGGATTTCTTGAACTGACACGAATTTGATGTAAAATATCTTCTGACATATTATCCTTGTATTTTTGACTGATAAATTTTTCGTTTTCCTGTCTGTTGCGTTTTGTTATTTAAAAAATATCTTATGTCCGTCTCGTGGTTCTACGCTACCTCCCCACCAATGTTTAGCCTAATCGGTTAAGCCGTCCTTGAGTTATAAATAGTGTAACTAACACGACTTTTTTTTTATATATATATATATATATATATATATATATATATATATATATATATATATATATATAGATGAGTCAATTTGGATATAATAGTACATATAACAAATATATTCTGATATATTTAGAAAATATAACAGAAAGTATAGGTAATTCGTAATGGTATCTCAAGTTGCGTACAGCGAATAACTAGAAACTTCTCCGCAAGTAATTTAGAGCACCAAAATCAAAAAAAAATATTTAGCTTGCTTTTTAATTAGTGCACCGAATTACTTTAAAGAACACGTTGTTTATAACTTTGACATTGTAACAATGCTTTTATCCAAGATCAAACATCACTTGGCCAATCAAAGGTAAAAATCACTTGGGGGTGTGTAACTCACAAATTACATATCAATCCTCAGCTTATTTTAACTGAAATCTAAAAAATATAAAATGATCCTCCTCCTGACTTCTATTTATTAATAAACTAGGCGGCCCAGAAGGGACCTCTCAAAACTATTTAATCACTTGTCATCTGAAAATAAAATTAATAAGGTGCAATTGCGATAAAAGACAACTCATCAAAATATATTTTAATAAAAGATGTTATTTAATTAAAAGTATTTACAGCACAAAACACGTACAATAAGTCAAGCAATTAATCCAATAGAAAAAACAATCGTCAGGTATTGTTAAATAAACAAAAATATAATCTTTATCATATAAATATAATATTTTACGTGGGCTCTCAATTTGTACATAACAAATAAATTAAATAAATTATGACAAATATTATATCTTTTTTTTATTTATTTCTCCTATGGTTTCAGCAATCTGCCTAAGTAGGCAATAAGCTTCTTACATGAATAATTAGTTAAGACATGTAAGAGAAACATTGCAGTAAATGCCCTCTTGTTTTTATATACAATAAACTAGTATAATATATCATACATTGTACACTATTCTCTATCGCGGACCTAAAGCTAAATCTACTGGTTAATATCGCCTTAATCTGCAGGGTTCCCGCAGGCGGGCAAGTTTCTCTGCGCGTGGTAAATGTTACATGCGTTGATTTAGTTTCGTTTGCTTTTATTCGCCATTTCTTAAGCCATTCTTGAATCATATCAAGGTTAGTCTGTAGATTCCGTGATGCCGATACTGGGTCTGTGTGTGATGCTAATATAGCAGTATCGTCTGGAAACGTAGCAACGGTAGTTTCTGTTGTAGTTGGCAAATCGGAAGTGTAGAGAAGGTATAGTGTAGGTCCTTCCCTGAAAGACTCCTGACTGGATGGGTTTTAATTTAGTTTATTCGCTACCTATTTTAACCATGAAGCGCCTATTAGTCATATATATAATCTCAATAGTTAATAATCTTGGTACGGAAGTATTTTCTTCAGTTTATATTAAAGACCTGTATGCCACACTTTGTCGAAGGCTTGGGCTATGTCTAGAAAAGCTGCTGAACAATATTTTTTGGCATTTAAATTTCTATTAATTGGTTAACAACCAACCGATGAGCTTGTTCTATAGTACCGTGCTTATTGCGGAAGCCAAATTGATGTTCGGGAATTAGCTTTTTTTCATTAATAATACATTTTAATCTCTTAACGTATATTTTTTCAAATAATATCGATAGTATCGGCAGTAAATTTATGGGCCTATAGGAAGTAACCTCTTCTGGTTTTTTCCCAGGTTTCGGAATCCTAATTTATTTATTTTTTTTTTATTTATATATATTAATTGTGTGTGCCTTTCGGCTTAACAATCTACAGTATTATATTTCTAATGCATTTCATTCCTATATACATTCAAACTTAAAACTAAACTTAAAATATTCTAGACTTTTACTACTTCCAAAAGTGCTTTCTGCTTCTTCTTCTGCTTTCTGCTTCTTCCTAATTATTTGAGCAACCTTCCAACTACTTGGTTAGTAGTTGGTTCTAAGAAATGCATTAAAAATGATAGTTCGAATATTATCTTTCCTGTGATTAGGTCAAAACCGGGTAATTTCCTAATATCGATTTCTTTTACTATTGTTTCTCAAGTATCCTTGGTTTTTTTATGAGGAAAATCCATTTGGAAAGGGCTGTCTAGAAAATATAAAATACCATTTTCTTCTTCTGCTGCTGTTTCTAAAGGATACGGTTTGAACAATTGCTTCAGATGATTAGCAAACATCGCAGCCTTTTCTTTGTCATTCCTTGCCATTTTATTTTTGTCATCTTTGATAGGAGTGTTGTGTGTCTCTGGTCTTTTAATCTTCCTTGTTGCTTTCCACAGCAAGTACGCCGTAGCTTCCGATGGTGTTAAATTTTCAAGATATTTTTGAATACATTCGTTATTTTGCTCGACTATCAATTCCTTTAGGTCTTTTATAGCTCTATTTAATTTTCTTTTATTAGCAGGTGATTTACATAGTTGCCATTGTTTACGTAGATGTCTTTTCTCCATTATTTTCTCCTTAATAAGTAGAGGCACATCGTTCCTCTTCCCTTAGATAGCTTTATGCGTGGGAGTAGCAAACCATGATGCTTCAGTTTTCAGTGGTATATATAACGAAATAGACTCATTTAGCTTTGATCTAAAAAGATCCCAGTTAGTTTGATTATTGTGCAAGGATTTTTTTATTTATTTTTTATTTTTTTATTTACAAGAATATTACAACTAAGCGTGGCTTATCTAGTAATTTATATATAAAAAGTTAAGTATAATTATTCAGTTCTAGTCCACTGACTAGTTCTAAAATTTTAAAACGTGTGTGGTTTGTAGTAGCTGAATCACAGGGTCAAGTCTTCCGGCTTGATCCTCTTCAATCTGCGCAGACTCTCTCTGTTATTAAGCAGCTGCAGAATTTCTTCATTCTGGTTGTTCTGCAGTCGCAGTAGATGTTTGCTTGCTGCCTTCCTGACTAGTTAGTTACCCAGTGCTTGGCGTTATAGTCATCCCCAGCCACAAATTTGTTACCCAGTGTTTTTAAAAAAAGGTCACGTAGTGTTCCATCTTGTTGCTGTGTTTTGGTGGACAATAAATTGCTGAGATTGTTACTGGGCTAACTTTATTTTCAATAGTAATACTGGTTGCCTGTAAATAATCCTTTGCAAACTTTTCTCTTTCATGATGTGCAATACTATCTTTTATAATTATTGCAGTTCCACCATGTGCCTTACCATCCGAATGTCTAGTGTGATATATTTTATATTTTGGAGTACTAATGTTATGCCGTTCAGTGAAGTGGTGTCTCTGATATCATCATTATATCTTGGTCTTGGTCAATTAAAAAAGTTTTTATTTCCCGAGTGTTGGTGTAAACCGTTTGCGTTTTAAAAAGACAATTTATACTTTTGTTGTTTATAGTTTTGTTGTTGTACTGTCATTGTGCCAATTTACTAACTACGACAGTAAGTAGGTTGAGCATCGTTCCCATCTGTTCCATGAGTCTGGCAAGCGTTTCTTCAAGCTCAACCATATTGCTGACTTGGGTGCTTGTTGGTACTATTTTATCATTAGGAGCGCGGGCGTATGATACTCCAGTTCTTATTTGACTTTCTAGGGTGGGTTGAGCTTGAGTTTGGTTGTTCTTCTTTTAACGTAGTGTAGGCCATAATTTTTGTTGCAATTGTTTACGTACTTCACATCCTCTGTAGTTTGCAGGGTGATTTCCTCCACAATTAGCGCATTTAACTTAAGTGTCTTTTATTTGCGGGAGAAATTTTTTGTCTCATGTTGCTTAGCACGTTTTACGCATTTGTGTACTTTGCGACAGTATGCTTTAGTATGCCCAAATGCCTGGCATCTTGTACATTGGGGAAATACTCTCTTGGTACGTGGTGGTTCGCATTTAACAATATTATAGTCAAGTTTTTCTATGTTGTGTACTTCTTTGTTTTTACCGCTAGTTTTAAAGTCTACATAAAACATAGGTAAAGGTAATTTGGTGACTCTATGTTTTATGTTATAAATGTTCACTGCTTCGTGGCTAAGACCCAAGAGCGCTGATTTTATTGCTTCTGTTCCTTGGTGTAGTCCTCTTAGTACAAACCTAAATGTTTTCTTACTTTTTGGTCTGAATGTGTGGTATTAGGTGTTTCTATCATTTTACTCTTTTATAAGTGTTTTAAAGTGTTCAGCCTCAAAAACTTGAACTTTAACTGTTTCAAATCTAGTAGATTTTACCGTATAATGATTCGTAATTTTTCGCATCAGTGTATGGATGAATTGAATCACTCCTACCTTATATATTGTTACGGGTAGAGGTTTGGGTATGATGGTTGTGTTGCTTAATTTATTGGTAGCGGTCTCGTTTGTGGTTTCTACGTTTCCTCGTTCCTCTTCTGCCAGGCATTCAAAACTGTTATTGGTTTCTATTGGTTTACTCAGTCAATACTCAGCTAGTTTCGTCTGTTTCCTGGCATTCAGCGCTTCTGGATTTCTTAGTCTTTTCTTGTGTTGGACGGTTGTCCAACAGTTGGATGGAGATTGTACACTTTGGTGTATAGTCTCTGAGATGGTGTCCGTTTTATCAGAGATGTTTGTTTTATCGGTGCCGTAAGCTGTTGTACTTTGCGGTGGACTTTTGATTATCATCTTATTAATTATTGGCTCACAATTAATTAGGATTTGATTTTAATTTATTCACAATACAATAGTATTGTTATCAGAACAATGATTGTGCACTGCATTGTTTATAGGAATTCACTTTTTATCTATGTATTTAGCTTGAGGAGAAATCCACATGTTATACCATATAGGTTATACACCATATAGTCTATGGTTTATTTTCTACTTTAAATACTGATTTAGATTATCTATGATAATTTGTAATTGTTCAACGGATACTCGTTCGAATCGTTTTCAACACATTTTTTGTTAATATAATAACGAACAATAGTAGTTAAAAATAATTTTATTAAATAACTTATTGAATATATGAAGAACGAAAAAGAAAAAACGTCCGCACTGCTTAACAAGCAAAATTGAACTGATAACAAATAAATTAAATAAATTATGACAAATATGAAAAGTTAATACAAAAATAATCAATTATAATAATAATTAATATTAATAATAATCAGATGACACAAATAAATTAAATACAATTATTAATAAACTACATATTTTGCCTTAAACAAAATAGAATGGTAAACCATATTGATATTAAATAAATAATCTACTTACAGGTTTTCTGTTTTAATCTCTAATTGCCATGATTTGTCTCATTACTCGTATTTACCCGTAACTACTCGCAACTTATTTGTCGACTCCACGGCTGTTGCCACCCCAGTCCAAAGCCAAGTCGAAGACCCGGTGCCAAGACCCAATGACTTGCTAATCCCGTACGACGTAACCTCGTATTCTTCGATTTGATTAATTTCGCATAACCGATGTCAAGACGATCTTAATTAGCCAATCACACTATACAACACTGTAGCGATACCTCCGGATTTAGATGCTCCCAGCTATAGGCTTACCGTTTTTTATCGTTACAACACCAAAAAACATCCTACAAACTATACAAATCTACACTTCTAAATTCTAAATTCTCTAGAATATCTTCATTAAATTTACGAGATTATTAAAAGTAATCTTCACTGCGACAGAACGCAAAACCATTTACAACAAATAATATTAATAGAATTTTTTTCTAAAAAATTTATTTTTAAATTCGTAAATATAAATACAAAATAGAAAAATGTTTTCTGTAAAAAAAATGAAATATATTTTTATTTCGTTTGAAGGCGGAACTAAATAATTTTCATGGTTTAATTGAATTTATTTAACATCGGCCTATTTCCGATGTTGAGTCCTATCACCGACGACCTCTTACACAATGTTTGTCATTTTTTGTGGTTTTTGTGGTCTCATATATGTGAGCTGCACCGTTGCCTAATAAATTTACGATAATGGTTATGTATGTAATCAATTTAACCTTATAGCAAACAAACTCTGAAAATATTTCTCTTGTCCGGCAATCAAACCAGAAGACACAGAAACTATACTTAACTGTGATTAGAGAGTTACCTATTTATATGAGCTCCCTGGTAAGGATGCACAAACCTAATTCGTTAGAGTCCAGCGATGAATACAAGTAATGGTACAAAGGTGCTAATGATAAAGGCATGGTGATAATAGATTGAGACGAAATTAAAACTGTGAGTAAAGCAATTATTTATATATATTTAATGAGTAATTAGAATCTGGAGTAATACCGTGAAATTTAAGGTAGATTAAAAGTTGATATTTGTAACGATGTACGGATTGTTCTACCAGCCCTAGAAGTCCTTATTGGGTGTGGTTCGTTCACCAGATAACTGGGTCCCACCGAACCAATAAATCTTGTTGAGATGAGTGGTATTGATAGTTTGGACGTCGATCAGAGAGCTTGATTTAATTTAAGTAACTTTAGTTTGAATAATTTACCAAAAATATGTGTATTAAATCAGATATAGATTTGAGATCCGTTTGTGATATTTTTTTTGTTTTAATGCAAAATATGTTGTCTATCGCTAAATGTATTTAATTAGGTGTTAATTTATTTTGTCACTAGTGTTTCAATTTATTATATTTGTTATAATTTATTTAATTTATATTTTATGTACAAATTGAGAGCCTATGTAAAGTTAAGAAACACGTGTACGTATATATATAATGATGGTTTTTCCGATAAGATTATTTATATATATGTATATATATATATATATATATATATATATATATATATATAAATATATATATATATATATATATATATATTTATATATATATAAATATATATATACATTGTTACAATTTTACTGGGCGTACGAGAGAGACGGCTTGTGTGCACGTAGCAACTATCCTCTTCAGCTTTTAACACCAAATGATACAAACTTGTAAGGGCGTGAAAGGGGAATGAAGGGAGTCTGGCTCTGGAACCTTCTATGACGCCAATTGTACAAAATTTGTATATGCGAGCGAGGATTAAGGAAAGGGAGACTAAGATTCTCGAACCTTCTAAATATACGCCGTATTACGCCTGCGACTGGGGTTCTATTAGTTGCCGAGCGGAGCAATTGTTTACACGAATTAGTCGCGTTGTAACTTATTAAATTAAGGAATAGCCACAATTAAAATTAAAAGAAGGATTAACACTTTTACAAACTTTATTTATTCACACAAACACAATTACAACAACTTTATAATTATTACTGTTTAATATTTCACTTAATTATTCATTGCTGGCTGACTTATTTTCGCGGACTGACTCTTGTTGACTCTCTGACTGACTGATTATTACTCGCGAACTCACCAACTCACTTGCGACGCGATGCTCTACTCCTTTTATATTAGCGGTTTACGCAGTACAGTTCCCCTGATCTCGACACTTCTGACTTTCTAGAATATTCCTATAATTATCCAAATACGCTGTTTGACCTTCCGGACTATTTCTATGACGTTCCACTTTATATGCGTATTATTTGGTTCTAGAAAGATCACATGTAAACAATAACAGAAGTGCATGGTATGCAGTTGCTTATGTTATCACCAGGAACACGCGAATCAAGATATACGCCAACGAGTAAACAGCTTCGTTACCAAAATGTCTTGATATTTGTACAGGGATGCGCAACCTTTTCTGTTAATTCCAGTTATTATTTTATAACTATAATTTTTGTATGCTCAGACGCCCGCAAATTCGTGACACTTTCCCCCTCTTAAATGCGCTCGTTCTGAGTGCTAGTAATTTTCTAGTAACGTTGATGCATTTCCCTCGGGCTGACCTCTCGGGCACGTTGAAGATCACGTCCTAACTTACGGCTAATTTCAAATACTGTCCTTTTTTTTTCGAGTTACAGCTTAGTGCTACGTCTTCTATTTTTCTTAGGATAATTAAGCCATACTGCATCACCTTTGCAAAAGCGCTGACTTAGTTTGCCACGATTGTAACGCTTTACGTAGCGATCCATCGCTCACGGCGTTTTTACGAAAACGGGTGGACTTCTAGTTCTTGCGCCATGGTTTCGCAGTACTCTACTGAAGGTGTCCATACAATGTATGTGTCGTCATGTCGACACCGTCGTTCCACTAAAGTTTCTTTTTACACCGGGGTTAGTACAACTTCTGCCGTATCTTCTGTAGGGTTGTATGCATCGGGAAATGTTCACCTTATTAAATCGTACTAGGGAGCTTTTTCGGTCTTCACCTGCTAGGACCTGCTAAGGAGCATTTTCGGCCTTCACCTGCTTGGACCTGCTATGGAGCTTTTTCGGTCTTCACCTGCTTGGACCTGCTAGAGAGCTTTTTCGGTCTTCACCTGTTTGGACCCATTCCCTTCTATTGTTAGTTAGTGTTGAGGGAAGTTGCGCCATTCGCTGTAATTTTCTGCACCTGTCGTAAGGCCATTGATTTCCTCTTCTTCTTCTTAAATTACCACGGCTTATGTTTTCCTTTCCTTGATCCAGATTCTGTTGTTTGTCCATGGCCGGTGTAGCTTGTAGGGGGTAGAATGCATTGAAGGCGCTCCATTCGTAGTTCACTTCAAGAACTTGTATTATGGCTTCATTAATGTTCTTTAGTTTCGTAAATAATATGGCCCTTTTTATTCTGCGCTCTCGTACTATGTTCGCGAAATATCTGGGGGCTTTACCTGAAGCACGGTTCACTATTCGTTCGATGTCAGTCACCAGGTCCGCTGATCTTTCTTATGTAGCTTGCTAACTGTTCTTTTGAACGATTTTAACGCGATTTTCTATTTCTTTAATTTTTGTCTCCGCCAACTTTTGTTGTATTGTCACTGATTGAAGACCTTCTGCCACATTTTCTTCTATTTTATCTTTACGCGTTTTTAATTCCTTATTAGATCCTCTGCAATCCTCTTCTTCATTTTGCAATTGCACTTGGAATGCATTAAACTTCTCACATATTTTTATTAATTGTTTAGCCTGTTTTTGAAATATTTTTCTTAATTCAACATGGTGATCTATAAACTTTTCTGGCTGTTCTTGTATCTTCCCTAATATTTCTCTACTAGTAGCTTTTTGTATTTCTCTTATCTCTCTAAGCTCTTTTAATATTTTCTTCATTTTTTTTGCGTATTGTGTTGTAAATTGTTTTAAAAGCCTCTGGAATTTTCTGGAAGGTTCTGAAATTCTCTATAGTTTCTTTAAAATTAATATTACCGTTTTTCTCAAACCTTCCTCTTCTAAAAATCCTTCTTGCTGCAAATTCCCACTAGAAGTTTCTGGAAGTCTCTTCGGAAACGTAGTTTCAGACTTCTCCGTTTTTCTTCTTGGATCTCTCTCTGCAGCGGCCTTAACTGTAGCTATCCCACTTTTGACACCAAATGTTACAATTTTACTGGGCGTACGAGAGAGAAGGCTTAAAGCAACTATCCTCTTCAGCTTCTAACACCAAATGATACAAACTTGTAAGGGCGTGAAAGGGGAATGAAGGTAGTCTGCCTCTGGAACCTTCTATAACGCCAAATGTACAAAATTTGTATGTGCGAGCGAGGATTAAGGGAAAAGAGACTAGGATTCTCGAACCTTCTAAATCTACGCCGTATTACGCCTGCGACTGGGGTTCTTTTAGTTGCCGAGCGAAGCAATTGTTTACACTAATTAGTCGTGTTGTAACTTATTAAATTAAGAAATAGCCACAATTAAAATTAAAAGAAGGATTAACACTTTAACAAACTTTATTTATTCACACAAACACAATTACAACAACTTTATAGTTATTACTGTTTAATATTTCACTTAATTATTCATTGCTGGCTGACTTATTCTCGCGGACTGACTCTTGTTGACTCTCTGACTGACTGATTATTACTCGCGAACTCACCAACTCACTTGCGACGCGATGCTCTACTCCTTTTATATTAGCGGTTTACGCAAAACAGTTCCCCTGGTCTCAACACTTCTGACTTTCTAGAATATTCCTATAACTATCCAAATACGCTAATTGACCTTCCGGACTATTTCTATGATGTTCCACTAGTTATCTGACGACACAATTCTCTCTCTCTCTTCAACAACTAAATATTTTATTATCTAAGTAACCATATAATTTATAAAAAACACATTGACTTAAATCAATTTTGTTTTAGCAATTAATTAATTCATTTGTTTAAGTACATTAGTTACTCTCCATCGAGGATGTAATCTTCGTAGTATAAATATATAATTATATAGAAAGTGTATTTATTAATATAAATAAAGTACATAATAATTTAAATATTGTTATTTAACTAGCAATAACATAACTGGCGCAGTCGTCGTCCAGCGGCGGAGATAAAACCAACGCATCGTGACGGAAAAGAACAAATCTACTCACCCCAGGGAAGAAGATTCGAAAGTTAAATAAAATTAAAAATAAGCTGTGTAAAATATAGTGAAGTGAACCGATAACTAAGGACCAAGGACAAAGGATTACAAGAAGATTAAAGGTTCATCTATTAATATAAACAATATTATAATTTTTGAAAATAATCCTATTTTCCTTTTATCCTACTCTAATATATGATAGATCAATTGAATTACCTTTTCACACAATTAAATATAAATAAAAAAGAAAAAATGACAACGTCAACTAATAATAATTTCCAACAATATTTGGGAATGATAAAAGAGTATGATGGTAGATCCGAAGGGTTACCGGACTACATTAGAACAAGCGAATTGTTACTAGGACAATTTTTCAATGAAAATAAAGTAGATTGCTTCGACAACATCGCTTTAATAGAATCGATTCGGGCAAAATTAACTGGAAAAGCTGCCTTACTAATAGAAGGAAGAGACATACAGAGCTGGGCAGAAATTAAAATGACATTGACACAAGCATTTTGCGACCCTAGAGATGAGATGTCATTACTGCAAAAACTCATGGAAATAAGGCAGAGGAATGAAACATTCCTTGAATACTACGAAAAGTGTAGAAAATTGAGAGCATTATTATATGCTAATCAAAAATGCAATGGAGCAATAGAAGAAAGAACTATGAAGACAAAAATGTACGACGAGGTGGCTCTTAAATCATTTAAAGCAGGCTTAAGGGAACCTTTTGGATCATTCTTAAGAACCAGAGCACCCACTACACTGGAACAAGCAATCTCTATTGTAACAGAAGAGCAGAACGACAGGAATTGGCAAAGACAAGAAGGGAATATAAATAATAAACTGGTACAACAACCAGTCAGAATGACACAAAGAACATTCAACAACCCTAAACAATCGAAAAACTTTAATATTTCCCACACATCCGATTTTAATGATAAACGATCATGAAGACAGAGCAATTCCCACACATCCGATTTTAATGATAATCAATCACGGAGACAGAGCAATTTTCAACAACCTTATCAACAAAATTGGCAGGCACCAAATACAATAGTCTTCAAACAAAGCAACTTATGGAATCGATACCCTAATGAACCAATTAAAAAGCACTTATGGATACTACATCAGTAATTAATTCACAGATTCGAAGCAGAGAATATATAACAATTAATAATATAACATCAAGTAATTTCCTACCCTATATAATTAATAACAAACTCAACATAAAATTACTTCTAGACACCGGATCATCCTAAACCATAATTAACCCCAATTTGATATACAGAAATTTACCCCAATGTATTTCTTAAGAAGCTTTTTGTATTCAGACGGCCCATGGTACCACAAACCATAATAAAGTGGCTCACATCCCCATATTTCTAATATTTAAGAGTCAAGACATTTGTAAAGTCTATTTGTTTAAATGTAGTGATAAATATGATGAATTACTAGGAATGGATTTGTTGACAAAACTTGGAGCTAATATTAACTTCAATAAAAAGATGTTAACCATTAATGATACCGTGATATCGATATACTATCAGAATTCAAATAAATTGGAACTATATAATACTGAAATAAAAGTACAGAGTGAAAACACTACAGATGAAGTTTGGAATACAGAAGTAAACGAAAAAGATGTTAAAACATTTAATAAAATAAAAACCGATGAAAATTCAATTGTTGAAGTAAACGTCAAACAAGACACAGAAGATGAGAACATGCAAGATTTCAAAGTAGAAAATCTGCAAAATGTCAAACAAGAAACAAAGAATCAAGAAATAGAACATTTTGAAATACCAAATAAACAAAAGGTTAATCAACAAACAAAAAATCAAAACTTTCAAGATTTCAAAGTTAAAAATCAACAAAAAATCAAGCAAGTAGCAGGAAAGCAAACTATACAAGATATTAAAATAGAGAAACAACAAAACATGAAACAAGAAGAACCAGGAAAACAAAATATACAATATTCCGAGGTAGAAAAGTCATAGAGTATAAAGCAAGAAAAAGCAGAAAATAAGAAAATTAAAAAATTTAAAATACAACGAAAAATTAAAAAGGAAAACAAAGCCAAGTGCTTACCGGAAAAGCTATAAGATTCAGAAAAAGAGGCACACACTATGTGGATGAATGTTCACAGAAAAGAAAAATATTATGATAAGCCAACATATGAGCAAAATGATATAAGTATAACAATTTTCAACAAACCAGAGGAAAATATAATTGAAGAAATAATCAGAAAAAAATACTATTGGGACTATATAAACAAACACATTCAAGAAGAATACATTAGAAGAAATGATAGAAGAGGGAAGATAACGAATCCACAAATAGGATTACATAAAAGAAAAACCAATACAAATACTATTGCTGCAGGACCCTTATCAGGAAACAGAAGTGACGACTACATCTAGAAAAATCGAGACACCTTCA
Source organism: Panorpa germanica (assembly GCA_963678705.1). Taxonomy (NCBI): domain Eukaryota; kingdom Metazoa; phylum Arthropoda; class Insecta; order Mecoptera; family Panorpidae; genus Panorpa; species Panorpa germanica. The sequence continues at coordinate 41,595 of CAVMBN010000168.1, forward strand.
CGAGATTTCTCTATTTTTCTCTCTAAGGATGGAGGAGTTATCTAACGACACAATTCTCTCTCTCTCTTCAACAACTAAATATTTTATTATCTAAGTAACCAGATAATTTATAAAATCACATTGACTAAAATCCATTTTGTTTCAGCAATTAATTAATTCATTTGTTTAAGTACATTAGTTACTCTCCATCGAGGAGGTAATCTTCGTAGTATAAATATATAATTATATAGAAAGTGTATTTATTAATATAAATAAAGTACATAATAATTTAAATATTGTTATTTAACTAGCAATAACATAACTCACTCCATATGCGTAATATTTAGTTCTAGAAAGATCACATGTAAACAATAACAGAAGTGCATGGTATGCAGTTGTTTATGTTATCTCCAGAAACACGCGTATCAAGATATACGCCAACGAGTAAACAGCTTCGTTATCAAAATGTCTTGATATGGGATGCACAACCTTTTCTGTTAATTCCAGTTATTATTTTATAACTATAATTTTTGTATGCTCAGACGCCCGCAAATTCGTAACAATATATTATATTAGATTATTTAGAGATTATAAATTTTTAATAAAATTGACACCTTTTTATTAAAATATAAAGTTGATACCGGGTTACTGTTGTAATTGCATATATTTAAATATATATATATATATATATATATATATATATATATATATATATATATATATATATATATATGAAAGTAAATTATATATATATATTATATATAAATTATTATATATTATTAAATATATATTATGAAAGTAAATTTTGGTTGGGATCACCCCCTTCGGTATTATTCTTAAACACCTATTTCAAGTTGCAACTCTCAGCAACTTATCCCCACTGCACATTTCTTCTTCATAACGCACCATTTTTCCATAGCAAGTAACCACTTCCCTTACTTCCTCTTCTGACACCTCAAACTGCACATTTAACAATTTTATCAGGGCCATCTCGACTTTTGACCTACTGTACTCTAACTTCCAACTTTCTCCTTTTAATGTGAATTCTATTACATACGGGAATCTTCTTTTAATTCTATTTATAATCTCTTCACTGTTAAACTTAACGAATAATTTCTCATATGTCATGTTTACTCGACATAGATCTACCAATTCCTTCTCCAGAAGCACACGTTTTAACCACTGGTGAATGTCCGTAGAATTCAGCTGTCTCCCCACTGGACTAAAGTTTAAAATTAAAGTGTTTTTTCGTTTCATTTCTGAACACGTATTCTATCACAACAAAAACAATAAAATCACAACAGCCAAACTCGACCTGTGCCCCCTGGTTTGAAACTCCACTTTACAAACACATTACAATGCACAGAAACTATTGTTATAACTTCCCACAGAAATACGTCTGCACTCCTTAATAACAATAAAATATAAAAATGATTAAACATATTAAAGTAGAATGCAAAGTTTTAAGTCAATTGGAGTTCAGTAAAATATTAATAATGATTTACTAAAATAAAATTGACATAGTAATGTAAAAATAGTAAGTATAAAGATGCATTATTACAATAATGATAATGTATAGAAATGATTAACATATTAAGGTAACATTTTAAATCCTAATTAATTAGGATTCTCTAAAATAATAATATTAGTTAGAAACAAAATTACTATTTAATATTTATTAAAATTAAAGTTAATATTCGTTGAGTGAGAATGAACATATTAAAAATGAAAATATTATAATATATATATTAAAAAAAAAAAACAATAATATGCCTTTAAAACTAATATTATTATTGTGGATAAAATACGAATGTAGTTCAAGATGTATATTTTTTGATTACTCTAGTTGAGTTTATTGCAGGTAAATCAATAATATTATCATCTTCAGGTGTCTCACTATTTGAATGTTTCATTGTCCTGGCAATACTTAATTGTCTTTTTACTCAACAGTATGAAAATATATTTCTTATAGAAACACAATTTTTATTATTAGGTGAACCCGAGTTATCGTTTAATTGCCTTTTGAATTTTAGGACACTTGCATTATTTTATACAACAAAACACTATAATTACTATGACACAAATCACTGTTATTATGGTAAATGTAGACAAATGTCTTTTAACGAATGGCTTTTTCAAATCACTGAGTTTCCTTTTGATGTCATCTAGATTTCTAGTGGCGTCACTCAGGTCGTTTAGATTTGCGTGTTGTAAATCCAGTAGGACGATGTCTTCGACTTCCTCTTTGAATAAATCTTCACAACAATCTATATTTACAATTACAATATACATTTACACATTACAATACATTTTCAAATATTTGTATATGGCCCACGTAGCAAAAACATTTTTCTTCTAAGGAAAGTAAATGGTTCTTACTAATTATTTCTTTAAGAGATTGATCTTTGCATTTTATATCAACAGGGGTTGGTTTATTGACAATTATTAACCATTGGTTTTTATAAACATTTTCAACTTTTGTGCCCGTGATTCTGTGTAGTTCCGGTTCACAGCTGGAGTATCTTCCGGTTTTGAATAATATTTGTAGTTCACATATGGACATATGTAAATATATTTATAAGTAGTAGATAATATAAAGGATTGAATGTGGGATTTTTAGTGGATGTCGGCAAAGGATATACCTGATATTGATTATATTTAAATACTTCGACTAAAGGTATTTCTAATGAAAATTATTAAATTAAACTTAATTATTTGCTGATAATTATGTAATTACCCAACGTTATAAGGCAACTTTACCTGTCTAGTTGCCTTGAAATATTATTTTAATTGTTTTTGTTAATCGGTTTAATTAACAATACTACTATGCAATATTTCGAGTTTCGCCAATTTGTAAGAATAATTGTACTAAAACAACAAAATTCGCAATTACTCAACTATAGAATATTCTTAGTTGATTATTTGAGAAAAACAGCGATAAATGAGAAACATGTAATAATCCAGTTTTTAATCAAGTAGTAAGGTAATCTTTCTAAAATATGCTAATACCGTGTCGGCATAATTACGATAATATCATTGTGTTTATTTTAACTTATAAAATATGATAAGATATATACCCTGTATTTAATTTGGACTTTACTTAGTAAAGTATATATATTTATTTATATAGCATGATCTTAATGTAAAGGTCATTCATGTTTGAGATACTAAGATTAAATAGTGTTTTAGAATACTATATTATATTTACTATTGATTGTTATCGTAAGCACAAGGTTAGGTATGAATGCTACACGTCTGTTTACTATTCTTATAGTAAGTTAGGGTCGAGTGACATATGAGGATATATATGTACTAGAGTTTACCCCCGTCGCAATGCGACATCTTTTTGGCGTGTATGATTTGAATCCAATAAAATAATTCGTAATTACATTTCATATTTAATTCTATTTTTAAATTGAAATAATAAATAAACTCGCGCACATATCCTTATACATTGACACATATAAATTGACTAAAAAATTTTTTTTTTTTCATCAAAATAAAAATTATTTTCAATTTATGCGTTATTTGACCAACTTTTTTTCAAAATTTGGGATTTTTTTTTTTTAATTCGTAAATAAAGTTACTAAGGGGTGCGTATATACAAAATTCAACTTTCTATCACAATTTTTACTCTCGGCAAATACAGCCCTTATGCCCCAAAATAATATTTTGAAATTTGAACTTTTTTTTATTAATAATATACTTAATTATTATAGAATCCAGAATATGAACTTTCTCCAAAGTTCCCTACCGGGCCTCCGAATTTCTTCAACATCCCCTTTTTCAATTTTTGAATTTCTAATTTTTGAGAAATGTCACTTTAAATAGCTAGATACACATGCAAAATTTCAACTTTCTATCTTTTACGAATTAAAAGTAATACAGCAAAAAAGGCTCACTTTTCTCCAGTTTTTCTAAAATTACGGGTTTCCAGGAAATTCAGAGAAAAATCCGGGGAAGCCAAAAAGCTTAGAATTTTTTTCTCTACGAAATAGGAAATTTTCAAAAACATTGATAAAGCCGTTTTCGAGCTACCATACAAAATTCAGTACCAAACATATAAGAATAGAAACATATAAACATATAAGAATATAAGAATGTAAACATACAGTTGGAACATTATAATATAGGATAAACATACAGTTGGAACATTATAATATAGGATGATATACGCATCTATGTATTAATGGTTTACTAGGTCAACGTTCAGTATGTACGTCTTTATTAGGTATATAGAAATAACAATATGCACACGTTTAGCTGTCCGTTATGAATCCCACAATTATTTATTAGTTTTCAGTTCAGTATTTTAAGACGTCATTAATGAATAGACCTCTCTTCGAAATTGAAATAAAAACATTATTGTGCCTAATTGGGTGAGATAAAAGATGACGGAGAGATAGAAAATGTACTACGTGAGTATAGCAAACACCAACCTACAAAATTTATATGGTAAAACGTATTAATAGGGAATTAAAATAAGATCAATTGAACACTGGTGAAAACTAAAGAAGTTATAATTTCTATCCGAAAGGTGACGGCAATATAGAAAAGTAAGGCTGACATAAGCAGTAACTGTAACGATTATGAGGGTTTCAACATCTTCTATACTTAACTGATGGTTATCGTTAAGAAATTTAGTAAGTTTCTGTAACACTTTTATGATTATTTTGGTCTTTTCTGATACAGTAATTTACATAATTACCTGAAACATATAACACAATTGGAGCAAATGACAAGATATAACTTATTTAATTTAAAAATGTGTGGTGGAACAAATTGACAAATAAGTGGCACAAATAAAACTAATAAAAAACTTTTTCTTTCCTTCGTTTTTATATGAAAGGATGACAAATATGAATTAATATTAGGATTAGGTTCTTATAACAAGGATAATAAAATATATTATTTATTTAGTTTTATACATTCGGATATAGCAAACAACGTTAGTTTAATTTGTGTTAAATTGGAATTGCGATATTTACTACTATCATTGGCAAAGGAAATAATATATGTTAATAACAGGTTAATTTAAGATTGCTATTGTGGGTTTCAATTATATTACCTTCACTATGGTGGATACTAACATTATCTTTAGGATTTATTTCAATCAGTTTATATAACCCTGTATATCAACAGGGAATTTTATTGGCTCTTTACCTTTTAAGTAAACTGTTTAGTTAGCTTGTCAAGTTAGTTTAAAGAACCTAACTGGTACTCATGTAAATGATCTTAATTAATGGATTAGTTAGTTGTCTTAATTCTTCTTGCAATGAAAAATGTATTACATTTTTAATTTTTAGTTTGGAACATGTCATAATTAGTTCTTTAGGAATACGTGCTCATCTTAAAGAATAAACAGCGGATAATTTTAATTTTAGGGTGGCTGGTATATAGTAGAATTTGTTTTGCCAATAAGGCGTCTTATGATTGTATTAGGCTTTACTAGTGAACGAAAATCAGATATAGGGTTGTAACAGTCCCATAGATTCATTAACTATTGATATATTATTACTAACTATTTAGGAACCAGTGTAAAGGTTCATATGTAAACTAAAACGAAGATTTTAATGATTTTAAGACGCCTAACTGTCGGGCACATTATTTAGATTAAGTATTGATTTATCAATAGAACCAAGTCGCATATTATTATTATATTCAAAACTGACGATGTAGTATTTACATTAACTTTTAAAAGAAATATTAATTAACTAATCATTTGTTCATAAGCACGTAAGGTTTTAAATAATGCTTATATTGGAACTAAATACTAAAATCCAAAGAAGTGGTGACGAAACGATATTTGGATTTAAGATAAACATAGCTAGAGTTCAAATGAGATCATATATTCGAACAAAGACTTTTTAAACTATATAAACCTAGAAAAAAGGGATTCTTGATCAGTACATCAAGACCCATTTAAAAGGTCAGTCTATCCAGATCCCGTTAAAGAGGGAGTAGCGCCCCCAGTCGGTCGGTCGGTTTTAGTCAGTCGACTTGATATAAGAATTAAAAAGTTACTAAAAGAATTATTTAAGAATTAAATTAAATAATTGAATGTTCAATAAAGGAAATAAGTGTAAATGAATACATTGTTTTAATTGTAAAGTACATAGAATTAACAGTCGCGTCGCGTTAAAATAATGTGATTGTTCAAAAGCAGAAATAGCAGCCTGCCGAGCAGACAAAGTAAGTAAACCTAATATATTTATATAATATTATTAGATGAAGTACTAAGACCTGATACATAAATAAGACATCCACAATAAGCTCAGGTCATCCGACTCAAGGTGATCCAGATCACTTAAATCGTCCTTCGTTAGAGAGGATTGCAGAATCGCTCTCTTAAAATAAGTTAACTATCACCATATAGCTATGTTATAAGGGGTAGGGTTACAGGGTCCTGCTTAGTTGAAATGCAAATTTACCGTCTATTCCGGTTATGTTTGTTAGATAACTGTTACCGTCGGTTACTATTTCCATGTTACAGTCGAAAAAATGAATGTTTGACATATGTCGTTTGAACAAAGGAGGTGTATTTGTATAGAATTCTTAACCTAGTTTATTGTCACGCTACACTAGTTCTAGTTACACACTTTTAGATACAGACAAAGTTACTATTAGTTGCTAGATACTTTTTTCTTATAGCCATAACTGCATCGTTTTTTTAAATTTTAAGTCAAGAAAAGGCAATGTTATTATTAATGTTTCTTCTTACCTTATTATTTATTATTAATTGTTCGCCGTTCGGCTTTACAATCTACATTCTTAATACATTTCATAGAACTTCAACTTAAAATTAAACTTAAACTATTCTAGACCTTTTTATTTCCAAAAGTACTTTCTGCTTCTTCTTCTCTTGACCCTCTTTCTTCATTTTCCCTAGTCTTCCTTTATTCTCACCGTTTCCTCACCTCTTGTCTTCTTTGTCTCCTCTCGGCAAACCGTTTCCTGCTTCTCCTTCCTTATTGCCTGTATTTTCATATATCACCTCTTGCCTTCCTTGTCTCCTATCGACAAACCCTCTATTATCTTTTCACTATCCTTCCTGCCTTCTCTCTTCGTTTTCACTTCTCCACTGATGTCTATCACAGGCCTAGACGCTCTGTCTTTACTATTTACTCTTGACTCTCTTACTTTACTCTTTCCTTTTTGACTCTCTACCTTTACTATGTTATTATTACCTCTATCTCCGTCATCTACATCTCGTCCTTATCTCCTTTCCAAAAATCCTCTATTTTTCTGGACTGAAGTTTAACTGTTTCCCCGCTACTTCTTTCTTTCTCCTGCTTCCTTTTACTGCCTCTTTTAGTACTTCCTCTCTCTTCCTGTTCCTTGTGCAACCCAGCCACCAGCTTATTAATTGTCCTGTTTTTCCTTTCCTTTTTACTATTTCCGCCATCCACCTCTTTCCTTCACTGCCTCCCATTAATAGCTGGCCAATACTTCTTTCGCTCGCTACTTTTTTTTTACACTCAAACTTAATGTGCTTCAATGTTTCGTCTTCCGCTCCGCACACTCTACACTTTCTTTCCTCACTACTTTCTCAGTATCTGTTTCCTTTTTCCTCATTTCTCAATCTAAACCTTACTGTCCTTCATATGTGTTTTATATCTTTTTCTATAAGGTACTGAGGTACATTATTTTTCCATAACCTTTTATATCTTGTATTGTAGTTGCTTTTTTAGATTTTTCCCATTCTCTCCTGTTGTTGTATTGCCTTATCACTTCTCCTTAGCTTCTCTTCCACACTTGCGCCACCTTCTCTTCTCCTCTCTGCCTCCTCGATCGCCATTCCATTCTTTTCAAAATACTGCTTTCTCTTTTTTGGACCTCCTTGCCCCCATTCTTTATAGTACCCTCCCTTATTTTCTTTAAAATTTTACTTTTAGCCCTGGTCAATTTCTTCTCATATTTTATTGCTCTTTCACCTGTTTTAATTCGTATCTTATCTCTTTTTAGCTCCTTCATGATCATGTATCCTGGCGTGCACCTGTCCAGCCCTAGTAACCATTTAATATATCTCTCGTGTATTCTTTCCAACTTGTCTTGCTCCTTCCACCCCCAAACCTCTGTTCCATACAACATCATACTGGTTATCAATCTGTCAAACATCTATAGTCTCTTTTGTATGTCCCCCCCAAATACCTTTTTTCCTAATCCTCACACCCGTCGCATTGCTAACTCCGCCTGCTTTGCTACCTCCCTTATCTGAGCCTCTTCTCCATTGTTCTTTTTAAAAGTGTAACATAGATATCTAAATACTTCTACTTCCTCAATGACCTCTGTTTTGTATTTCCACATTTTATGTATTCTTTTTCCTCCACCTTTTTGAAATACCATAATTTTTGTTTTTTCCACATTTAATTCTAGTCCTTTCCTGTCTATATATCTCTCTAGTCGATGTACCATCTGCTGTAGCTCTCCCTCTCTTTTTGCCAACAGGACTATATCATCAGCGTATGCTAAAGTCCATATCTTGTAGTGTCTTTCTATTAGCACCCCCTAATCTTGCCTTTTTTTCATTACCCTCTTCAAATCTGCTGTATATATCGCAAATAAAATGGGACTTAGAGGACACCCTTGCCTCAACCCCTTGTCTGTCCAGAATTCTTCTGACTCTTCACCCCCAACTCTTATTCGCATTCTTGTTTCTTTGTAAATTTCTTCAATACTTTCCACTATATCCTCATCTATTTTTGTCCTTCTCATGTACTCCCACAACTTCTCCCAGTTGACCATATCAAAAGCTGCTTCAAGGTCAATGAACATTGCATATATCTGTCCTCCTTTTTCCTTGAGTTCTTTTTCAACTACATGGTTCAATGCTTATATGTTGTCTAATGTTCCTTGCCCCTTTCTAAAGCCTGCTTGTGTCTCGGGTATTATTTTTTTTACTTTTACCTTTTCTTCCAATCTTTCTCTCACTATCCCTATATATATCCTGTACCCTGTATTCAATAGGGTAATTCCCCTATAATTCTTGGCTTCATGCCTATTTCCCTTTTTATATATCGGAGTTATTACCCCTTCTCTCCAGCTGTCTGGCAGGTCTCCTTCTTTCTATATTTTATTCAACGCTGTCAGTAATCCGTTCTCTATCCTTTCTTGCCCAACTTTCATCGCCTCGTTCTTTAGTCCATCTCTACCTGGTGCTTTCTTTTCCTTGAGTTATTGAATTTGTGTTTTTAGTTTATTTGGTTCTATTTCGTTTAGTTTCTACTTCTCTTTTTTCCCCTTCTTTGTACTCTCCTTTCTTTTTTTTTCTCCTAGTACTCCCATAAAGTGTTTCGTCCACTCTTCCATTTTTGTTTTCTTGCTTGGCTCTTTCCTTTGCCTTTTCTCCCTATTTATGTAATCCCATGCCTGCCTCTCCGTTGTTATCTCTCTTATTTCTTTTTCTATCTTTATTTTGAACTCATTCTTTTTATCTTTTATCTTATCGTTATATTCCCTTTGCTTCCTCTTGAAGTCTTCTTTACTTGACTCTCCTTTCTTCCACCTCTTCAGTTCTCTTTTTAACTCTTTATTCTTTTCTTTACATTCTTTATCCCGCCATTTGTTTTCTATTTTTCTTCTTACCTTTGATTGCAGTTTTTAGATGAATTAGTTCTTGTCGCAAAGTTTGTGTGAGAGATTTGATAAAGTTGAATATAACTTGAATCTAAGACATTATATATGTGTTTAAAATTAGGAATTTAATAATCACATGCATTACTATTCAATATTTACATTAGCTTTTGGAATCAAAATATTAGCACTTTTACTGTACTTCAATATTAACTACGGTCATATGTGCTTCTACAATATAGAGGAAACTAATAATAATAGGAAATCATCACAACATAGAATAGGTAAAACAGAACGAGTCTAAAAAATAGCAGGTTATAGGAAAATATAACAACGGCAACGTTATAGAAAGCAGCAGAAGTAGGTTTCCACTTTAAATAAAGCTCCTTATGATAAGTGTAATACACGTATTCTTTAAGTTGTGTAAGGAGAACATAATTTTAAAACATATCCACAATCCCAAGATTATGGAACTTAAAAATAATTTCTTGTATTAGTTAAGTATCATTTAATCAGTGATTTTATTTAAAATATTTTTGAAGGAGTTAAAAAAAAAAAAAAGATTAACTCGGTTATAAGTAAGAACAATAAAATATCTAAATTTGTAAATTATTATCAAAACATCATAAATGTGAAATAAGAATCAACATGGCAGCTAAGTATCATTTCCTAATCAATTTGTTTACGTGTTCTTCATATAAGCACCTCCTGGAATAGAACGATTGAATTTAACTGTAGCAGCTGTAACATAAAATGGTCAACAAATATTGATATGATACAATTAGGTACAACTTTTTATCTAAAAACTTACCATTCTGCTAATCGGTTATTCACCGACATTTACTTTGTATTTGCATAAACATGAGAATAAAAGAAAGAGTAAAAAACAAATTAAGGAGTAGGGAAATATTTATAAAACAAGATCCGTTAGGCTAAGTGTAAGGGTGAAGCAAGAGAGGGGAAGGAGAAAGAAGAAAGGAGAAAAGATGTGAATGTTGGATATAGAAAAGTAAGGGTGTAGCGAAAGATGGAAGTAAGAAAAAGAGAAGTAGAGAACAAAAAGATGAAAGAGGAGAATAAAAAATAAAAAATGTCATTAGTTTATAATAATATTATAAACGCTATGCAAATTATTATATATTGTTGTCAGAAATGAGTGGGAAGGAGAACTATGAGGAAATGAAGAAGAAGGAAACAGGCTTTAAGAATAATTATCAAAGATATTCATAAGAGAAGGGGATACAAAGGAGGTAAAAGATATGTCAGTTTATGAGAGAGAATCGGGAAAGGGATGAGGGAAAGGGAAAAGTTTGCAAAAAGAAATAGTGTAATTAAAATGAAGACATAACAGACCTTGTGATGACCTAAAGAATCCATTGTATTAGTTTCAGTTTAAGTATAATTTGTAAGATTGGTTAAATTCTTTTTTATGTTAGAGTAAGTTTGTTTTTTAATGTAATTTCATTTATATTGCGATCTGTCAGTTAGACATTAAAGTTATATGTAATATAATGGAAATTGTAAGATCGAAAGGCAAAAACAATTTACAGAAATATATGTGCGTACATACACAAAGCTAACACATATAGTTTAAGACTTGTTAATGGGGATAATATGTCCGAAGACGTTTCTCTCGTTTCTTGCATAGAAAGCACAGCCTCATTGATACAGATGCAGAGCCCAAAGACATTGGTATCCCACACAGAACGCATAGCATCGGAATTATCTTTTTCCGTTAAAAACTGTACACTGCAAAGTATAAGAAACATTATTCTCTGTTATAATTACATAATGCATTATTACCTTCTAAATTACGTAACAACTCCTGCGTTATTAATGAGAATGTCTGCGCCACCCAGGCTCAATTTGACCCAAATAAATACAGCTTTCACCTCATCTTCTATGGTGATGTCATATTTCCTTCGATAAAGTTTACTTTTTTCATAGTTTAGCTCTTTGGCAATATCTTCTAAGCGTTATAATATTCTTACTATTCCAATCACCATCAATCCAGCTTTAACCAAGTCCTGAACAATGACAACACCAATACCGGTTCTAACGCCAGTAACTATTGCAACTTTTTTGTTCCAGCGGTCCATACTTACCATTGAAAATAATATTATTTAAATTACTACAAAATTAACATGTGGCATTGGTAAATTATGCCCTAAAAACAAATTTTAACTAAAATTAAATCGGGTATTGTCAAAAATCGTCTGTATAATAAATTATTGTCTTTATAATCCGGTCAAATTAAACGATAAATTAAGTGTAGATAAGCTATAATTTGCATAGAGCTAAAAGATGGTATAGATCTTTGGGGACACCATTACAAATAAAATACTAAAAGTCCTCACTGATCGCACATCTGCATAAAAAGTTATTCAAGGTCACAGGTCAATAAAAATGGTTTTTCTAATATTTTCGGTAAACGGCAACTTTTATCATAAAAATATATCAGATAAAAGTAGTGCATCATAAAATTATCTATAAAAATTGTTCTTTTACTTTTTTTCTAAGAATCACCATTCCTGAGATATTGCGATAATTATAAGAAGAATAAAACAGTGTCGATAATCAATCAGATTACATAAAATAAAAATCAGTTATTTTAAATTAATTCATTACATATTAAAGTGAAATGTTAAAATTATTTATATTGTTACGAATTTGCGGGCGTCTGAGCATACAAAAAGTATAGTTATAAAATAATAACTGGAATTAGCAGAAAAGGTTGCGCATCCCTGTACAAATATCAAGACATTTTGATAACGAAGCTGTTTACTCGTCGGCGCATAACTTAATACGCGTGTTCGTTGGAGACAACATAAACAACTGCATTCCGCGTATATCTGTTATTGCTTACGTGTGATCTTTCTAGAACCAAATATTACGCGTATTAAATGGAACGTCATAGAAATAGTCGGAAGGTCAAAACAGCGTATTTGGATAATTATAGAAATATTCTGGAAAGTCAAAGATGTCGTGACTAGGGTTAGTCTACTGCGTAAACCGCTGATATAAAAAGAGCAGAGCAACGCGTTGTAGTCAGTCCGCGATAGTAAGTGAGTCCGCGAGTAATAGTGAGTCCACAACAGAGAGTCAGTCCGCTAGAAAACATTAGTCAGTAACAAGCAATCACAGTGAAATAGTAAACAGTAATAATTATAAAGTAGTTGTAATTGTTTTTGTGTTAATAAATAAAGTATGTAAAAGTGTTAATCCTTCTTTTTATTAATTGTGGCTATTCATTAAATTAAATAAGTTACAACGCGACTAAATAGTAAAAATAGTTACTTCGCTCGGTGATAACAAAGAACCTCAGTAGCAGGCGTACTACGGCGTACATTTAGAAGGTTTAAGAATCCTAGTCTCCCTTGCCTTAATTCTCGCTCGCACATACAAATTTGTACCTTTGGCGTCCTAGAAGGTTCCAGAGCCAGACTTTCTTCATCCCCCTTTACTTTTACAAGTTTGTATCATTTGGTGCTTGAAGCTGAAGAGGATAGTTGCATACGTGCACACAAGCCGTCTCTCCGTTACGCCCAGTAAAAATGTAACAATATATATATATATATATTTTTATTTTAACATTATCTCAATACCTTCTAAAGATGCATCTGTGTTAATGTTTATTTTCAAATTATAATCAAATATATTTAGAACTTGTTATGAGAGCAATTTTATGTCTTCAAAAGATTTATGACTATCTACAGACTAAATAAATTTCGAAGGAGTTATAAAATTACCGACTTTTAGGTATATTCATGAAAGAAGCTAACTTTGCCCAGAAGTTGTCTAACATATTTCTGGTATTGAGAAATCCTTTATTGATTCTAACGTATCTCTTACTGGACGTACTGTAATATATGACCGAGATATTTCACTGAATAAGAAGCAAATGTGCATATTGTGAATTTTAGTCTAAAACGAGTTAAAATTTAAAATGAGTTTGTTTCATTTTTTACCTCCTTAGAAGTGTTGCTTTTATCGTAGCTCTCCTTTATAGGACCATTTTGTTCATCTATTTATATTTCTTTTTCTTTTTTGAGTGATTTTTTATATTTTCATATGGAACCAGTATAAATTGTTTTGTGATATCCAGTTCAATATGGAAATTTTGTTATATATAATTTTGCCTTTTCTTCCATATCATATTCTTTATTTTACTAGGTGTCAAAGAAATTGTTGTTATTAATTGTTTTTAATTAGTTAAATTATCACTTTTAGAATCATCCTATGTTTCTCCTTTCAGTGTTAATAATTTAGAATTAATTATAAAAACGTTTGAGTCTAAATCATATATGCCCAATATTCTTAATTGTGCATTTAGTAATAGTTTAACTTAAATGAATGGTGTTATTATTCAATTTTTTAATAATTATACTAAAGTTTATTACCAATCACTGAATTGTTTATGGTTTTTTTTAATATTTTTCTTTATGATTGTATTTTTCTGTCTGTTTGCACTAACACTTTTTTTCAGGATGAAACCGAATACATTTAATTAAATTTTCAAAAGTTTTACATGGTATCGTTTTATTAGAGTTTCTATTACAATCATAGGTATTTCTCTTATTCCTGCTGAAAATGTTTTTTTTCGCTGTATATTTATGTTTTCCAATTTCATTTTAGAGGTCTGCGGTTGATTTTACAGTTTCTTTATCGATTTTATGGTCGAGACGAGCCTTGCACCAACTAAAGAAATATAATTTTTTTTTTTTTTTATTATTTATATTATTTGTGCATCAACTTTTAAAAGTTAATAGCACTTAAAAAAACAGAAATTTGTTTACATTTGTTTACATATATTTAAATATAGCATTTACTTAAGCTTATTGTGTTCTGATTTTATATTATAAAATTTGATATTTTTTTGAAATACATACATTATTTTAAAATTTGTACATTAGTTTATGATTTTTTTAAACCTATTATTATACCGGCTCATCTCAAAATGCGAATAAAAGAAGTATAAAAAAGAATTCTATTATAATATTTAATTGAATTTTTTAAAGGATTTGCAAAGTTTATATCAAAAACAAGTGTATAATATTAATTTATATTTTTTCAACTCAGCCAATAGTCGGTTAGCTTTGTCTGTTTCCTGGCATTCAGCACTTCTGGAATTCCTAGTCTTTTCTTGTGTTGGACGGTTGTCCAACGGTTGGATAGAGATTGTACACTTTGGGGTATAGTCTCTGGGATGGTGTCCGTTTTATCAGAGATGCTTGTTTTATCGGTGCCGTAAGCTGTTGTATTTTGCGGAGGACTTCTAATCACCATCTTTTTAATTATTGGGTCACAATTTATTTATATTTGATTTTAATTTATTTACAATACAGTACACTATTATTATCAAAACATTGATTGTGCAATGCATTGTTTATAGGAATTTACATTTTATCTAAATATTTAGTTTGAGGAAAAACCCACATGTTATACCATATAGGTTATACACAATATAATATAAGGTTTATTTTCCACTTTAAATACAGATTTAGATTATCTACGATAATTTGTAAATGTTCAACGGATACTCGTTCAATTCGATTTAATCACTTCTTTTGTTAATATAATAACGAACAATTGTAGTTAAAAACAATTTTAAATAATAATTTATAGAATATTTGAAGAACGAAAAAGAAAGGACGTCCGCACCGCTTAACAAGTAATAATAAACTGAAACCAATAGAAAACAATAACAGTTTTGAATGCCTGACAGAAGAGGAACGAGGAAACCGAGACAGCTACCAATGAATCAAGCAACACAACTATTATACCCAAACCTCCATCCGTAACAATATATAAGGTAGGAGAGATTCAACTCATCCATATACTGATGCAAAAAATTACGAGTACTTAAAGTTCAAGTTTTTGAGCATTAAAACACTTATAAAGGAGTTGGATGATAAAAACACGCAATACCACACCTTCAGATCAAAAAGTGAAAAAACACTTAGGTTTGTACTAAGAGGCCTACACCACGGAACAGAGGTGGAAGCAATAAAATCAGCGCTCTTGGGTTTTCGCCACGAAGCAGTGAACATTCATAACATAAAACACACAGTCACCAAATTACCTCTACCTATGTTTTATGTAGACCTAAAAACTAGTTGAAATAATAAAGAAATATACAACATAGAAAAATTTGATTTGAATATTGTTAAATGCAAACCACCACGTACCAAAAGAGTAATTCCCCAATGTACAAGATGCCAGGCATTTAGGCCTACTAAAGCATACTGTCGCAAAGTGCACAAATGCGTAAAATGTGCTGAGCAACATAAGACAAAAAACTGCTCCCGCAAAATAAGAGACAACCAAGTTAAATGCGCTAACTGTGGAGGAAATCACCCTGCAAACTACAGAGGATGTGAAGTTAACAAGCAATTGCAACAGAAATTATGGCCTACACTACGTGAAAAGAAGAACAGTCAAACTCAAGCTCAACGCACCCCAGAAAGTTAAATAAAAACTGGAGTATCATACGCGCGAGCTCTTAATGATCACATATTACCAACAAGCACCAATCAGAAAGCAATATAGTTAAGCTTTAAAAAATGTTAGCCAGATTCATGGAACAGATAGGGAAGATGCTAAACCTAATTACTGTCGTAGTTAGTAAATTAGCACAATGACAGTACAACAACAAAGCTATAAACAACAAAAGTATAAATTGTCTATTTAAAACGCAAACGGTTTACACCAACACTCTCAAAAACTAAAAAAAAATTTTATTGACCAAGACATAGAAATCATGATGGTATCACAGACCCACTTCACTAAACGGCATTACATTAGTATTTCTAAATATAAAATATACCACACTAGACATCCGGATGGAAAGGCACATGGTGGAACTGCAATAATTATAAAAGATGGTATTGCACATCATGAAAGAGATAAGTTTGCAATGGGGGAATAGAAAATAGGAATATGGGGGAATACAAAAAAGAAAAGAACAACGAAAAACAAAACAATAAACGCCGAGGGAAAAGAACTAATGGTAATGCTAGAAGAACAAGGATGGATAGTACTAAATGGGAACAAAGGAGGAGATGAAGAAGGAGAATATACCTATGTGGGAAGCAGAGGGGGTACAGTAATCGACTACGTGGTGACAACGCTGGGAGGAGGACAGAAGGTAGAAAGAATGAAAGTGGAAGAGAGGGTGGACTCGGATCACCTACCGCTGGTGGTGGAGTTGGAGGCGAGGAGAGGTGAAAGAAAGGGAAACGAATGGAAAGAGGGCAGCGATTGGACGGAGGAAGGAAGGAAGAAGTTTATGGAGGAATTGGAACGGAGGTACGAGGAAGAAGGAGAAACGGAGGAGATGAAGGAAATTGAAGAGAGGATGAAGGAAGCCACCCAAAGTAAAAGGTGGAGAATATCTGATAGAACGGGAGAAAACAAATAGTGGGATAAAGAATGTAAAGAATGGAAAAAAGAGGTAAAAACGGAACTAAAGAGATGGAAGAAAGGAGAATCAAGTAAAGAAGACTTTAAGATAAAGCAAAGGGAGTAAAACGAAATGATAAAAGATGAAAAGAATGAGTTTAAAATAGGAATAGAAAAAGAAATTAGAAAGAAAACAACGTAGAGGCAGGCATGGGATTACATAAATAGGGAGAAAAAGCGAAGGAAAAAGCCAAGCAAGGAAATAAAAATGAAAGAGTAGACGAAACACTTTATGGGAGTACTAGGAGGAAAGAAAAGAAACGAGAAAACAAAGTAGGGGATAAAAGAGAAGGAGAAAGTAAACGAAATAGAATTAGGTGAAATAAAAACACAGATTCAAAAACTAAAGGAAAAGAAAGCACCAGGTAGAGATGGACTAAAGAACGAGGCGTGGAATGCTGGGCAAGAAAGGATAGAGAAAGGATTACTGACAGCGATGAACAACATATGGAAACCTGCCAGACAGCTGGAGAGAAGGCATAATAACGCCGATATATAAAAAGGGAAATAGACATGAAGCCAAAAATTACAGGGGTATCACACTACTGAACACAGGGTACAGGATTTATGCAGGGATTGTGAGAGAAAGACTGGAAGAAGAGGTAAAAGTAAAAGAAATACTTCCCAAAACACAAGCAGGCTTTAGAAAGGGACGAGGAACTTTAGACAATATATACGCACTGAACCATGTAGTTGAAAAAGAGCTAAGGGAAAAAGAAGGACAGATATATGCAATGTTCATCGACCTTAAAGCGGCGTTTGACATGGTCGACAGACAGAAATTGTGGAAGTACATGAGAAAGAAAAAAATAGATGAGGACATAATGGAATGTATTGAAGAAATTTACGAAGAAACAAGAATGAGAATAAGAGTTGGGGGTGAAGAATCAAAAGAATTCTGGACAGACAAGGGGTTGAGGCAAGGTTGTTCTCTGAGCCCCATTTTATTTGCGATATATACAGCAGACTTGGAGGGGGTAATGGAAAGAGGACAAGATGGAGGGGTGCCAATAGGAAGGCACTACAAGATATGGACTTTAGCATACGCTGACGATATAGTTTTGTTGGCAAAAAGGGAAGGAGAGCTGCAGGAGATGGCACACCGGCTAGGGAGGTATATAGACAGGAAAGGACTAGAGTTAAACGTGGAAAAGACAAAAATTAAGGTATTTAAAAAAGGAAGGTGGAAAAAGGAGACATAAAAGGTGGAAATACAAGACAGAGGACATTGAGGAAGTAGAAGAATTTAAATATCTGGGCTACACTTTTAAAAAGAATAATGGAGAAGAGGCGCAGATAAGGGAGGTGGCAAAGAAGGCAGAGCAAGCAATGCGACGGGTATGGTGACTAGGGGAAAAGGTATTTGGGGGGGACATACAAAAGAGAATATGAATATTTGATAGACTGATAGCCAGTATGATGTTGTATGGAGCAGAGGTTTGGGGGTGGAAGGAACAAAAAAAGTTGGAAAGAATACAGGTGAGATATATGAAATGGGTACTAGGGCTGGACAGGTACACGCCAGGATACATGGTGATGGAGGAGCTAAAAAGGGATAAGATACAAATTAAAACATGGGAAAGAGCAGTAAAATACGAGGAGAAATTGAACAGAGCGGAAAGCAAAAGTTTAAAGAAAATAAGAGAGGATAACATAAAGAATTGGGGGGGAGGAGGTCCAAACAAGAGAAAAGAATACTTTGAAAGGAATGGAATGGCGATCGAGGAGGCAGAGAGGAGAAGAGAAGGTGGCGCAAGTGTGGCAGAGGAGCTAAGGAGAAGGGATAAGGAGACACAACAGCAGGAGAGAATGGGAAAAATAGAAAAAAGTATCTACAATAAAAGATATAAAAGGTTATGGGAAAATAATGTGCCTCAGTACCTTATAGAAAATGACATAAAACACATAAGAAGAATAGCAAGGTTTAGATTGGGAAATAAAAAAAATGGAAACAGATACTGGGAAAAGAGTGAGGAAAGAAAGTGTAGAATGTGTGGAGCGGAGGACGAAACACTAGAGCACATTAAGTTTGAGTGTAAGGAAAAAGTAGAAAGCGAAAGGAATATTGGCCAGCTATTAAAGGGAGGCAGTGAAGGAAAGAGGTGGATGGCGGAAATAGTAAGAAGGAAAGGAAAAACAGGAGAATAAATAAGCTGGTGAAGAATAATAGAGAGGGTCAAAAGAAGAAGAAGCAGAAAGCACTTTTGGAAGTAGTAAAAGTCTAGAATATTTTAAGTTTAGTTTTAAGTTTGAATGTATATAGGAATGAAATGTATTAGAAATATAATAATGTAGATTGTAAAGCCGAAAGGCACACACAATTAATTTATATAAATAAAAAATAAGTTTGCAATGAATTATTTACAGGGCACCAGTATTACTATTGAAAATGAAGTTAGCCCAGTAACAATCTCAGCTATTTATTGTCCACCAAAACACAACAACAAGAAGGAACACTAGGTGACCTTTCTTGAAACACTAAGTAAAAAATTTGTGGCAGGGGGTGACTATAACGCCAAGTACCCAACATGGGGCTCGAGAAAAACTAATATTAAGGATAAAAAACTAGTAAAAGCAATGAGTGCTTAAAATCTAAAATAAATTTTAACTTACGAACCAACTTACTGGCCTTTTTACCAAAAAAAAGTTCCGAATGTAATCGATTTTTGTCATCAGATCACTACTAAAGGTGTACCCGAGAAAGTGTAAAGCGGAATCCTGTTTAGATTTGTCATCAGATCACTCTCCGGTTATTATTACTGTATACGAGGAAATACGTAGTAGAGAAACTGGGCCATCCTTGCACAATAATTAAACAAACTAAAATCTTTTTAGATCAAAGCTAAATGAGTCTATTTCGTTAAGTATACCACTAAAAACTGAACTGAAAATTAAAATAGCAGTAGAACACCTTACCAGAAACATCCAAGAAGCAGCATGGTTTGCTACTCCCACGCATAAAGCTATCCAAGGGAAGAAGAATGATGTGCCCCTACTCATTAAGAAGAAAATAATGGAGAAAAGACATCTACGTAAACAATGGCAACTATGTAAATCACTTGCTAATAAAAGAAAACTAAATAGAGCAATAAAAGACCTAAAAGAATTGATAGTGGAGCATAATAGTGAATGTATTCAAGAATATCTTGAAAATTTACCACCATCGGAAGCTACGGAGTACTCGCTGTGGAAAGCAACAAGGAAGATTAAAAGACCAGAAATACACAATCCTCCTATCAAAGATGATAAAAATTAATGGGCAAGGAATGACAAAGAAAAGGCTGCGATGTTTGCTAATCATCTGCAGGAAGTGTTCAAACCATATCCTTCAGAAACGGCAGCAGAAGAAGAAAATGGTATTTTGGATTTTCTGGACAGCCCTTTCCAAATGGATTATCCTCATAGAAAATTTGCAAAATAGTAAAAGAAATCGATATTAGGAAATCACCCGGTTTTGACCTAATCATAGGAAAGATAATATTCAAACTATCTAAGAAATGTATAAAACTAATTACTTTTGTTTTTAATGCAATTCTTAGAACCAACTACTATCCAAGTAGTTGGAAGCTTGCTCAAATAGTTATGATTCCGAAACCTGGAAAAAAACCGTAAGAGGTTACTTCATAAGTTTACTGCCGATACTATTGAAATTATTTGAAAATATATACGTTAAGAGGTTAAAATGTATTATTAATAAAAAAAATCTAATACCCGAACATCAATTTGGCTTCCGCAATAAGCACGGTACTATAGAACAAGTTTATCGGTTGCTTAACACAATTAATAGATTTTCAAATTCCAAAAGATATTGTTCAGCAGCTTTTCTAGACATAGCCTAAGTTTTCGATAAAGTGTGACATATAGCTCTTTAACATAAACGAGAAAAAATTACTTCAGTACGAAGATTGTCAACTATTGAGATCATATATAACTAATAGGCACTTCATGGTTAAAATAGGTAGCGAAAGTACTGAATTAAAACCCATTTAGTCAGGAGTCCCTCACGGAAGTCTCCTAGTATCTACACTATACCTTCTCTTCACATCCGACTTGCCTACTACAACAGAAACTACTGTTGCTACGTTTGCAGACGATACTGCACGTGATTATCACACACAGACCCAGTATCGTCATAACGAAATCTACAGATTAACCTTGATATGATTCAAGAATGGCTCAAGAAATAGCGAATAAAAGCAAACGAAACTAAGTCAACGCATATAACATTTACCACGCGCAGAGAAACTTGCCCGCCTGTGAAAATAAATAATTTTGTTATTCCACAATCCAATGACGCTAAATATCTCGGTATACATTTGGACAGAAGGCTCACCTGGCAAAAGCACATTTCTACAACACGTAAGCAGCTTGGTCTTAAAATAAGGAAAATGTATTGGATTATTGGTCGAAAGTTAAAACTCTCTCTGGACAACAAAGTACTTATATATGTAAAACCATTCTGAAACTCATCTGGACTTACGGAATTCAGCTTTGGGGTACTGCATGCAACTCCAATATAGCCATAATCCAGCGATTTTAAAATAATGTACTACGACTCATTGTAGATGCACCATACTACGTCACTAACAAATAAGGAAGATCAGATTTTGCAATTAATATTAAGCAAACTGAAGCACCAAGAACAATTGTTTTCAAAACTTGACGAGCAACTCACCAAATTAGAATATAGGGCTAGAGGAGTTATAGCCAAGCAGAAAATGAATGACCATGAACCTAAGAATTATGGGGTGGAATGCCAATGGACTATTCCAACACAAGCATGAGCTACAGGTTGTGCTAGATATAGAAAAAATGATGTGTGTCTAGTATAGGAGATACATTTTACACAAGAATCATATATAAAATTTAGAGGATATAAGGTTTATCACACTACCCACCTGAAAAACACTGCCAATGAACGAAGTGCTTTATAATAATTAAGAATAATATTTCACACCATATAGGAATGAAACATAAAACTGATGAAATCCTAGCTACAACGGTTAGTGTTACGACTAATAAATATCGAGTTGATAAAATTGCAATTTTTTTTCCACTAAATCATCTTATTTAGAAAAAACGGTTTCTCCAATTCTTAAGAAACTAAAGTAGAAGATACTGTAACGAATTTACGGGCGTCTGAGTATACAAAAATTATAGTTGTGAAATATAGTCCGGAATTAGCAGAAAAGGTTGTACACCCCTGTACTAATACCTCAGCAATGCAATAAACAAGGTTGTTTATTTGACCTGTCATAACTTTATTACGCGTAGTCCTTGGATATCAATGTAATCAAATGCATAACGCGCATATTTGTTTAGCGCGTGGTTTCTGGGAATAATTATACTGCGAGCTACAAAGAGAACATTGTAGACATATTTAGAAAATCAACAGTGTATTAGAATAGCTATAGAGAGTAGAATAGTAGAGAGTAGAGTAGTAGAATAGTATAGAGTTATTCTGGAAAGTCACAGATTTTAAGAGAAGGGGTATTCTACTACGCCACCCGTTTTATATAAAAAGAACTAGAGCACTGCGTCGTAAGTCAGTCTGCAACAGTGAGTCGGTGGGTCAGTGGGTTAGTCAGTTACAAACAATCAACCAGAATAGTGATAAACAGTAATTGAAAATAATCTAATTGTCTTGTGTATTAATAAATTTTGTAAAAAATGGTAATCCTTTTTTATTTAATTGTGGCTATTTTTTATTTTATAAGTTATAACGCGGCAAAATAGTAAAAATAATTACTCCGCTTGGTAATTAATAAGAGCTCAAGTCGCAGGCGTAACACGGCACATATATTGAAGGTTCGAGAATTATCCTCCCTTACATATTCCTCGCTCGCACCTGCAAATTTGTACCCCTGACGTCATTGAAGGTTCCTGAGCCCACACTTTCTTTATCCCCCTTTCGCGCGCTTTATATCCCTTGGTGCTAAAAGCTGAAGTGCATAGATACGCACACACATCGCTTAATTGTAAAAAGAAATTATAGGTCGTGACTTTATTGCTAAGAATACGCACTGGAGATCACGACTAGCAACAACAAAAGAGAAAGAACTTCTATCGGCGGTTAGAGAAGCAGGTTGCGAAGCAATATCTACAGGCAAACCGACTTACTGGTCAACTGATAGACTGGTCAGATTTAATAGACTTCTTAATCATAAAAAACATAACTGCCAATTATATACAGATAGAAGAGCGGTGGGATATGAAGTCGGATCACTCACCAATAGAACTAACCCTTAGCGATAATATTATAAAGAAAAATTAAATTCCAACCTTAGTAAATGAAACAACTGATTGGGAAAGCTTCAAGCTAAACCTTTAAGAAAGAATAAAACTAGCACTTTCATTGCAACCAGAGCAACAGTTAGAAAAAAAGTAGAGATCATTCTTAACAATATTCAACAGGCGGCATAGAAAAACGCACAGAACCCAAATGAAAGTAAAGATTTAATTAAAGATAAAAGAAAACTAAGACAAAAACGGCTAAAAACTAGAGCCTCACATGACAAGACAAAACTAAACAACGCCAGTCAACCCTTAGAAAACGATATTCAAAGAGGTTGAAAAATGATTTAATTAGCGGTTATCTTAGAAACTGTAGTAGTGATAGTAATACGGACTATTTTCTATGGAAAGCCACAAAAAAGCTTAAAGGGCAGGTAATGTTGATGTCTCTATTAAAACAATAAAACGGAAAATGGGCCAGAAACAACACAGAAAAAGCGGATAGATTTGCAAACCATCTCAAGGAAACCTCCCAACCAAGTGAAGTAAAGCAGGATGCACCACACGGGAGTGGGACAATACAAGAAGAAGAGAATATCAGACTTAGTGCAACCAAGAAAGTTATAGAGGAAATCTATAAAAATATCAGTAGTAAAAAATCATCAGGAATTAACTTAATTACTGAGGAAGTTTTAAAAAAATTTCCAAGGAGGAGTAAAATTATTATAGTAAAAGACTATAGTAAATGCGGAATTTAGACTTAAATATCTACCTAGACTATGGAAAGTTGCTGAGGTGGTTATGATACCAAAATCAGGGAAACCACCTCATGATGTGTCTTCTTACAGGCCAAAATCTTTAATATCGGAAATAGCCAAAATATTTGAAAAAATATTACTTAAATTAATTAAACATTAGTAGGTTAGTAGAGCCGGTTCTGGCTTAAATCATACTATGAGTTGGAAATTATTTTTACAGCGTTATTGGGGGCGTGGCTAGACTTGGAAGAATGTAAAAGGGGGTAAGGGTGGGGTAAGGAGTGAGGTGGCGTGGCTAGACAATGTTGAGGGTAATAGTGGGGTAATATGAAAGAGTGAGATAGCGATAATAAGTATTACGTGTGTGTGTTAGTATAAGCAATAGTGGTAAAGAGTGAGATACCGATATTAATTCTTATGTTTGATTTGTTATTGGTTATAAGATTATGACAGTGTTAAATTATTTATAACAGTGTATTTATAACGCATTCCTTCGAATGTAACTTGAAGCACACGTGTTAGCCGGCGTCAGCAAAATGATAATAATTTCAAACATGTCGTATATATTAGAAGAAATATCAAAACTATTGTAATTACTTAATTTATAATATATAAAAATTTAAAATGTATATAATTCTTTTATTTATTTAGTTATTATTGATATTAATTGATAATATAAGTAAGATATATTTAAACATAATATATATACCAAATAAATTTAATTTAGGCATTGATTTAAAGTTAAATTGTGGATTACAGTGTCATTTGTTAATAGATTTAAATATGTTTAATCAATTTAAATTCTTTGATGAAATTATAATCAATCAGAATAATTTCTGTGAAACTTTTAGAGCCGGGTTACTTTTTATATCTGAATTTGGAGACCCTGGATATGAGAGCCAAGACTCACTTGATTGGATTCTTAATGATTAATTTTATTGCACTAATTACTAATAGATTGTAAATTTTGTTGTACATAGAAAATATATCCAAATAAGGATAATTCATAAAGTATAAGGGTGCTAATTCATCTATTGAATTTACATGACTTGAACAATATGAATACAAAATTGCATGACTTAACCAAATATGGGCACAAAATTTTTATAGTACACTTTTATAGAAATTAAGACATAGTACATAAACCCATTACCAAACAGTTTAACTCGGTCTCGGTTTGATTCGGTCAAGTTCGTCGATTCTCACCATTTGCTATTTCATTTGACAGTTGTTACATTGTTTCGTTCCATACACTTATAAAAAAATAGTTTTAGATACATTCTTTTATCTCAAGTTATATTTAAATAATAATAAATATATATAATAAAATATTATATTCTTGTCTGAGCGACGAGTATTTTGAGCAATACCGTTAGTAGGTTAAAGCATATTATTTCTTCGCATATTATGATTTCTTAGCTATATTTAAAAACTTAAAAAGGCTCTACATTACGCCTGATATAATGCAGCACTTTATACAGCTTCATACATGTTTCTCATACGCACTCAAATAATACATTTTAGGGTATATAAAAGAGATAGTAAAATAACAAATATATAATGAATTTTTATAAATTATTGAAATAGTTACGATAGATGTGTAAATATCTCTTATTGTATTGCAATATATTAAAAAATAACTAAATATTTGAGGTTCTGGTAGCCAACTTTATAAACATACTTTTACAGAAATGAGGCTCCTATTTTCTAACTGTTTACCGGACGTCTATATATTTTCTAAATTAAGCTATGTAAGTTAAGACAAAACTATCAGAAGACATTAAATAAAAAGCAACACGGATCCTATACCTTGGAACTGGTATGAGTAGCGTAATTTGTAAAATATAGGCCTTTGAAAAATTGTCAGAAGTTATCAGCTGTCAGGTAAGCAGTTACAAAATAGGAGCCTTTTAAGTCATGGTTATCAAATATAACCTTTAGTGTCAGCAAGTGAGATGACATCCTGCAGAAATAATAAAATCCACTATACATTGTTAATGAACGCAGTCTTTAAAGTGTTTCTAGTTTAGATAAAAAGAAAATCGAAATATTATTTTGTGTAATTGTTTATTTTTGAAATTCATGTTCATATACAGCAAAAGTATAATAATACCTAATAATTAACATTCTTTTGTCAAAAAATACTTAAACAATATTGCGTGGTGCTTTTGTGTTTAAAACAGGGCCGGTTTTACCATAAGGTGATTCCATGGAGTCTTAAGGAAATAATGCATTTGGAAATAAATATTAACAGATATAATCCTTTGCGGGGATCATCTTATATTGATTTACCAAAGAAATTTAAAAATAAAAAGGCTATAGTAAATGTAGTAAATAATGATCAAGCTTGCTTTATGTGGGCTATAACTTCAGCATTGTATCCAGCATCAAAAAGTATGGATAGAGTTACATCATATCAACATTATTCAAAAGTACTTAATTCAAATGGTATAGAATTACCGATGAAATTAAAAGATATTAGAACATTTGAGAAGAATAATGATATAAGTGTGAATGTTTATGGACTTGAAAATAATTTCATTGTGGGACCGTTGCATTATACATCTAAAAAGAAGAAACAACATGTTAATTTATTGTATATTGAAGATTTGAGTAATGGACATTATTGTTGGATTAAAAATATATCAAGATTAATAAGAAGTCAATTTACTAAGCATACTAGTAAACAATTTTTGTGTGATGGATGCTTTTCATTTTTTAACACAGAAGATCAGTTAAATAGACATTTAGAATATGATTGCAATAAGATATATACAATCCTTCCTTCTAAGTATAACGCTAAGATAAATTGGGTAATATGATATCTCAAAACATTTTAAAATTCGATAATCATAAGAATCAATTACGCGTTCCATTTGTGATATATGGAGATTTTGAAACATTATTAAAACCCATTAGTACTTGTTATCCTGAAACTAATACATCATTTTCAAATAATATTCAAATTCATGAACCATATTAAATGTTCCTTTAATGATTCCTTAAGTAAGTTTGTTACGTACAGAGGTATTAATTGCGTTAAAGTATTTATTGAAACAATAACTGAAGACGCTAAACAAATTTATAAAGTCTTAAATAAAGTGAAGCCTTTAAATAAATTATCTGATTGGCAAAAACAGGAATATGATGAAGCTTCTATTTGACATATTTGTGAAGGTATCCTCAATGGTGATAAAGTGTTAGATCATTGTCATTTAACTGGTAATTAACGAGGAGCTGCTCATAATCATTGCAATTTAAAATTTACAATTCCAAAGTTTATACCTGTCATATTCCATAACTTAAGTAATTACGATAGCCATATAATTGTAAAAGAATTAGGTAATGATAGTGAAAAAATTGAAGTTATTCCAGAAAATAAGGAAAAGTATATATCTTTTACGAAACATATTTTGGTGGAATCAAAAGTCGATAAAAATGATAAAGTTCATAACTGCTATATTAAACTTAGATTTATTGATTCTTTACGATTTATGCATTCTAGTTTAGAAACACTTGCAAAAAATTTATTATCAGAACAATTTTTCGAATTAAAAAAATTCTATCCGAATGAAAATCATTTCAATTTATTAAAACGTAAAGGTGTATTTCCTTATGAATATGTAAATAGTAGGGATATGCTTAATGAATCTGACTTGCCATCTCAAAATAATTTTTATAGCTCACTTAATGGCTGTAATATATCTGACGATGATTACAATCATGCCAAAATGGTTTAGTATGCATTTGAAATGAAAACATTAGGGGAATATTCAGACTTATATTTAAAGATCGATGTTCTGTTGTTAACAGATATTTTTGAAAATTTTCGAGATGTGGGCTATAAAACATATAATATACATCATTTTCAAATAATATTCAAATTCATGAACCATATTCTTTTGCTTATTATATTAAATGTTCCTTTAATGATTCCTTAAGTAAGTTTGTTACATACAGAGGTATTAATTGCGTTAAAGTATTTATTGAAACAATAACTGATACGTACAGAGGTATTAATTGCGTTAAAGTATTTATTGAAACAATAACTGAAGACGCTAAACAAATTTATAAAGTCTTAAATAAAGTGAAGCCTTTAAATAAATTATCTGATTGGCAAAAACAGGAATATGATGAAGCTTCTATTTGCCATATTTGTGAAGGTATCCTCAATGGTGATAAAGTGTTAGATCATTGTCATTTAACTGGTAATTAACGAGGAGCTGCTCAAAATCATTGCAATTTAAAATTTACAATTCCAAAGTTTATACCTGTCATATTCCATAACTTAAGTAATTACGATAGCCATATAATTGTAAAAGAATTAGGTAATGATAGTGAAAAAATTGAAGTTATTCCAGAAAATAAGGAAAAGTATATATCTTTTACGAAACATATTTTGGTGGAATCAAAAGTCGATAAAAATGATAAAGTTCATAACTGCTATATTAAACTTAGATTTATTGATTCTTTACGATTTATGCATTCTAGTTTAGAAACACTTGCAAAAAATTTATTATCAGAACAATTTTTCGAATTAAAAAAATTCTATCCGAATGAAAATCATTTCAATTTATTAAAACGTAAAGGTGTATTTCCTTATGAATATGTAAATAGTAGGGATATGCTTAATGAATCTGACTTGCCATCTCAAAATAATTTTTATAGCTCACTTAATGGCTGTAATATATCTGACGATGATTACAATCATGCCAAAATGGTTTGGTATGCATTTGAAATGAAAACATTAGGGGAATATTCAGACTTATATTTAAAGATCGATGTTCTGTTGTTAA
The DNA here is from genome assembly GCA_963678705.1 of Panorpa germanica. NCBI lineage: Eukaryota > Metazoa > Arthropoda > Insecta > Mecoptera > Panorpidae > Panorpa > Panorpa germanica. The sequence continues at coordinate 70,396 of CAVMBN010000168.1, forward strand.
CAGATATTTTGCTATAAAACATATAATTTAGATCCCTGTCAATATTATACAGCACCAGGACTTTCTTGGGATGCTATGTTAAATTATACAAGTATTGAATTAGAACTTTTAACAGATATTAATATGTTACATTTTATTAAAAAAGGTATAAGAGGTGGAATATCACAATGCTCTCACAGACATGGAATTGCAAATAATAAATATATGTCCAATTATGATTCAAATAAAGATTCTCAATATTTAATGTATTGGGATGCAAATAACTAAAGCTATTGAAGATAACTCAGATGTTGGTTATATATTAGAAGTCGATTTAAGATATCCTAATTATTTGCACGATGAACACAATGATCTACCTTTCTGTGCCGAAAATATTAAACCACCTTGCATTAAAACAAATGACGTTAAATTAATATAACATATAATTACAATCATAACAGTTTCTTATTTGACATGGAGGACCATCTCTTTGTATGTTTCCTTTGTTATAATGTTTGTAACATAATCGACGTCCTTGTATATTTTGATTTTCTCAAATGGTATAGAATTACCGATGAAATTAAAAGATATTAGAACATTTGAGAAGAATAATGATATAAGTGTGAATGTTTATGGACTTGAAAATAATTTCATTGTGGGACCGTTGCATTATACATCTAAAAAGAAGAAACAACATGTTAATTTATTGTATATTGAAGATTTGAGTAATGGACATTATTGTTGGATTAAAAAATATATCAAGATTAATAAGAAGTCAATTTACTAAGCATATTAGTAAACAATTTTTGTGTGATGGATGCTTTTCATTTTTTAACACAGAAGATCAGTTAAATAGACATTTAGAATATGATTGCAATAAGATATATACAATCCTTCCTTCTAAGTATAACGCTAAAGATAAATTGGGTAATATGATATCTCAAAACATTTTAAAATTCGATAATCATAAGAATCAATTACGCGTTCCATTTGTGATATATGGAGATTTTGAAACATTATTAAAACCCATTAGTACTTGTTATCCTGAAACTAATACATCATTTTCAAATAATATTCAAATTCATGAACCATATTCTTTTGCTTATTATATTAAATGTTCCCTTAATGATTCCTTAAGTAAGTTTGTTACGTACAGAGGTATTAATTGCGTTAAAGTATTTATTGAAACAATATACAGATACAGATTCATTAATATATCAAATTAAAACAGATGATATATATGACGATATAAAGTGTAATCTAGATAAATTTGATACATCTAATTATCCATTTAATAATGAATTTTCATTACCTTTAATGAACAAAGCTAAATTAGGCTTAATGAAAGATGAATGCGCGAGTAGTATAATTTGGGAGTTTGTTGGGTTAAGGTCAAAAAATGTATGCAATTGATATTGAGGGTTCATGCACAGCTAAAGCAAAAGGAATTAAGAAAAATATTGTAAACAAATTCAATATTAAAGATTATGTAAATTGTTTATCTCAGGATAACATATTATTGATCACAATGAATACCTTTAAATCTATTAAGCATACAATTTATACTCAAATGATAAGTAAAGTAGGTCTTAGTGGAAATGATAATAAAAGATATGTATTAACTGATGGTATAAGTACTTTAGCACATGGACATTATAAAATTTAGTACTAATTTTAAGTTAAGTTTAAGTTTTGTATAAATTTATATCTGTTTTAGTTAAGATAATTAAAATGTATATTTATATAACAATTGAAAAATAGCATGATGATCATGTTAACTTTGACTTTCCAAGTTTTCTAGAGTTTAAACAAGTTTGTAATTTATGTTGAGATTCAAATAAATATTCCTTTATGGTATAAGATAATTAAAATGTATATTTATATAACAATTGAAAAATAGCATATTTGTAAATAAATAATAATATATAAACACAAACCATTGAGTTTTATTATTATAAGATTTAATACATCCATATAAAATAAGATACACATATTTTATTAGTAATGTTTTGTTATATATAATTCTTATATGATTAACACTGGTCATAAGAGCTCTAATATATATGCATAGACATATTAATGTATGCGTACATAAAGTGGATGACAATTGTATACGTTCAATGCAGGAGCAGTACCCAACTTGAACGTACTGGGAACGTAACTTGAACGTACTAGAAACGTAACTTGCATGAACGTACTGGGAACTACGTTCCCATTACGTTTAAGTTACGTTCCCAGTACGTTCAAAAATGCCTGATGACAATTGTATACGTTATTTGCAGGAGCAGTACCCAACTTGAACGTACTGGGAACGTAACTTGAACGTAATGGGAACGTAACTTGAACGTAATGGGAACGTAACTTGGAACGTAATTCAACGTAAGCTTACGTTGAATTACGTTCTTACGTTCCCATTACGTTCAAGTTACGTTCCCATTACGTTCAAGCTACGTTCCCAGTACGTTCAAGTTGGGTACTGCTCCTGCATATAACGTATACAATTGTCATCAAGCATTTTTGAACGTACTGGGAACGTAACTTAAACGTAATGGGAACGTAGTTCCCAGTACGTTCATGCAAGTTACGTTCCTAGTACGTTCAAGTTACGTTTCCAGTACGTTCAAGTTGGGTACTGCTCCTGCATATAACGTATACAATTGTCATCCACTTTATGTACGCATACATTAATATGTCTATGCATATATATTAGAGCTCTTATGACCAGTGTTAATCATATAAGAATTATATATAACAAAACATTACTAATAAAATATGTGTATCTTATTTTATATGGATGTATTAAATCTTATAATAATAAAACTCAATGGTTTGTGTTTATATATTATTATTTATTTACAAATATGCTATTTTTCAATTGTTATATAAATATACATTTTAATTATCTTATACCATAAAGGAATATTTATTTGAATCTCAACATAAATTACAAACTTGTTTAAACTCTAGAAAACTTGGAAAGTCAAAGTTAACATGATCATCATGCTATTTTTCAATTGTTATATAAATATACATTTTAATTATCTTAACTAAAACAGATATAAATTTATACAAAACTTAAACTTAACTTAAAATTAGTACTAAATTTTATAATGTCCATGTGCTAAAGTACTTATACCATCAGTTAATACATATCTTTTATTATCATTTCCACTAAGACCTACTTTACTTATCATTTGAGTATAAATTGTATGCTTAATAGATTTAAAGGTATTCATTGTGATCAATAATATGTTATCCTGAGATAAACAATTTACATAATCTTTAATATTGAATTTGTTTACAATATTTTTCTTAATTCCTTTTGCTTTAGCTGTGCATGAACCCTCAATATCAATTGCATACATTTTTTGACCTTAACCCAACAAACTCCCAAATTATACTACTCGCGCATTCATCTTTCATTAAGCCTAATTTAGCTTTGTTCATTAAAGGTAATGAAAATTCATTATTAAATGGATAATTAGATGTATCAAATTTATCTAGATTACACTTAATATCGTCATATATATCATCTGTTTTAATTTGATATATTAATGAATCTGTATCTGTATATTGTTTCAATAAACACTTTAACGCAATTAATACCTCTGTACGTAACAAACTTACTTAAGGAATCATTAAGGGAACATTTAATATAATAAGCAAAAGAATATGGTTCATGAATTTGAATATTATTTGAAAATGATGTATTAGTTTCAGGATAACAAGTACTAATGGGTTTTAATAATGTTTCAAAATCTCCATATATCACAAATGGAACGCGTAATTGATTCTTATGATTATCAAATTTTAAAATGTTTTGAGATATCATATTACCCAATTTATCTTTAGCGTTATACTTAGAAGAAAGGATTGTATATATCTTATTGCAATCATATTCTAAATGTCTATTTAACTGATCTTCTGTGTTAAAAAATGAAAAGCATCCATCACACAAAAATTGTTTACTAATATGCTTAGTAAATTGACTTCTTATTAATCTTGATATATTTTTTAATCCAACAATAATGTCCATTACTCAAATCTTCAATATACAATAAATTAACATGTTGTTTCTTCTTTTTAGATGTATAATGCAACGGTCCCACAATGAAATTATTTTCAAGTCCATAAACATTCACACTTATATCATTATTCTTCTCAAATGTTCTAATATCTTTTAATTTCATCGGTAATTCTATACCATTTGAGAAAATCAAAATATACAAGGACGTCGATTATGTTACAAACATTATAACAAAGGAAACATACAAAGAGATGGTTCTCCATGTCAAATAAGAAACTGTTATGATTGTAATTATATGTTATATTAATTTAACGTCATTTGTTTTAATGCAAGGTGGTTTAATATTTTCGGCACAGAAAGGTAGATCATTGTGTTCATCGTGCAAATAATTAGGATATCTCAAATCGACTTCTAATATATAACCAACATCTGAGTTATCTTCAATAGCTTTAGTTATTTGCATCCCAATACATTAAATATTGAGAATCTTTATTTGAATCATAATTGGACATATATTTATTATTTGCAATTCCATGTCTGTGAGAGCATTGTGATATTCCACCTCTTATACCTTTTTTAATAAAATGTAACATATCAATATCTGTTAAAAGTTCTAATTCAATACTTGTATAATTTAACATAGCATTCCAAGAAAGTCCTGGTGCTGTATAATATTGACAGGGATCTAAATTATATGTTTTATAGCAAAATATCTGTTAACAACAGAACATCGATCTTTAAATATAAGTCTGAATATTCCCCCAATGTTTTCATTTCAAATGCATACCAAACCATTTTGGCATGATTGTAATCATCGTCAGATATATTACAGCCATTAAGTGAGCTATAAAAATTATTTTGAGATGGCAAGTCAGATTCATTAAGCATATTCCTACTATTTACATAATTATAAGGAAATACACCTTTACGTTTTAATAAATTGATTGGTTTACTTATAAGTGTATTAGCACCCATTGTTTTTCCTATATTATCCCAATGAGTTATTAACTTTACATCGACACGTTTATCTACATTTTCTATTGTTTTACCATAAACTGAATTATTCATTAATTTAAAAAAGTTTTTTCTCAAATGTATTTGCAGAGTTCTTTCTTTTTAATGTATTTAGATCAATATAACTTTTTAACCAATCAGACTGTTTAAATTCCAAAATTCTATGAATTTTATCTATTTTCAGATTATTTTTAAGACATTGCTTTAACGATCTATTGTGAAGCACATAATTATACTTGTTATTTAGATTTGGTATTAATTTAACGTCATTTGTTTTAATGCAAGGTGGTTTAATATTTTCGGCACAGAAAGGTAGATCATTGTGTTCATCGTGCAAATAATTAGGATATCTTAAATCGACTTCTAATATATAACCAACATCTGAGTTATCTTCAATAGCTTTATTTATTTGCATCCCAATACATTAAATATTGAGAATCTTTATTTGAATCATAATTGGACATATATTTATTATTTGCAATTCCATGTCTGTGAGAGCATTGTGATATTCCACCTCTTATACCTTTTTTAATAAAATGTAACATATCAATATCTGTTAAAAGTTCTAATTCAATACTTGTATAATTTAACATAGCATCCCAAGAAAGTCCTGGTGCTGTATAATATTGACAGGGATCTAAATTATATGTTTTATAGCAAAATATCTGTTACCAACAGAACATCGATCTTTAAATATAAGTCTGAATATTCCCCCAATGTTTTCATTTCAAATGCATACCAAACCATTTTGGCATGATTGTAATCATCGTCAGATATATTACAGCCATTAAGTGAGCTATAAAAATTATTTTGAGATGTCAAGTCAGATTCATTAGGCATATCCCTACTATTTACATATTCATAAGGAAATACACCTTTACGTTTTAATAAATTGAAATGATTTTCATTCGGATAGAATTTTTTAATTCGAAAAATTGTTCTGATAATAAATTTTTTGCAAGTGTTTCTAAACTAGAATGCATAAATCGTAAAGAATCAATAAATCTAAGTTTAATATAGCAGTTATGAACTTTATCATTTTTATCGACTTTTGATTCCACCAAAATATGTTTCGTAAAAGATATATACTTTTCCTTATTTTCTGGAATAACTTCAATTTTTTCACTATCATTACCTAATTCTTTTACAATTATATGGCTATCGTAATTAATTAAGTTATGGAATATGACAGGTATAAACTTTTAATTGTAAATTTTAAATTGCAATGATTATGAGCAGCTCCTCGTTAATTACCAGTTAAATGACAATGATCTAACACTTTATCACCATTGAGGATACCTTCACAAATATGGCAAATAGAAGCTTCATCATATTCCTGTTTTTGCCAATCAGATAATTTATTTAAAGGCTTCACTTTATTTAAGACTTTATAAATTTGTTTAGCGTCTTCAGTTATTGTTTCAATAAATACTTTAACGCAATTAATACCTCTGTACGTATCAGTTATTGTTTCAATAAATACTTTAACGCAATTAATACCTCTGTATGTAACAAACTTACTTAAGGAATCATTAAAGGAACATTTAATATAATAAGCAAAAGAATATGGTTCATGAATTTGAATATTATTTGAAAATGATGTATATTATATGTTTTATAGCCCACATCTCGAAAATTTTCAAAAATATCTGTTAACAACAGAACATCGATCTTTAAATATAAGTCTGAATATTCCCCTAATGTTTTCATTTCAAATGCATACTAAACCATTTTGGCATGATTGTAATCATCGTCAGATATATTACAGCCATTAGGTGAGCTATAAAAATTATTTTGAGATGGCAAGTCAGATTCATTAAGCATATCCCTACTATTTACATATTCATAAGGAAATACACCTTTACGTTTTAATAAATTGAAATGATTTTCATTCGGATAGAATTTTTTAATTCGAAAAATTGTTCTGATAATAAATTTTTTGCAAGTGTTTCTAAACTAGAATGCATAAATCGTAAAGAATCAATAAATCTAAGTTTAATATAGCAGTTATGAACTTTATCATTTTTATCGACTTTTGATTCCACCAAAATATGTTTCGTAAAAGATATATACTTTTCCTTATTTTCTGGAATAACTTCAATTTTTTCACTATCATTACCTAATTCTTTTACAATTATATGGCTATCGTAATTACTTAAGTTATGGAATATGACAGGTATGAACTTTGGAATTGTAAATTTTAAATTGCAATGATTATGAGCAGCTTCTCGTTAATTACCAGTTAAATGACAATGATCTAACACTTTATCACCATTGAGGATACCTTCACAAATATGGCAAATAGAAGCTTCATCATATTCCTGTTTTTGCCAATCAGATAATTTATTTAAAGGCTTCACTTTATTTAAGACTTTATAAATTTGTTTAGCGTCTTCAGTTATTGTTTCAATAAATACTTTAACGCAATTAATACCTCTGTACGTAACAAACTTACTTAAGGAATCATTAAAGGAACATTTAATATGGTTCATGAATTTGAATATTATTTGAAAATGATGTATTAGTTTCAGGATAACAAGTACTAATGGGTTTTAATAATGTTTCAAAATCTCCATATATCACAAATGGAACGCGTAATTGATTCTTATGATTATCGAATTTTAAAATGTTTTGAGATATCATATTACCCAATTTATCTTAGCGTTATACTTAGAAGGAAGGATTGTATATATCTTATTGCAATCATATTCTAAATGTCTATTTAACTGATCTTCTGTGTTAAAAAATGAAAAGCATCCATCACACAAAAATTGTTTACTAGTATGCTTAGTAAATTGACTTCTTAATAATCTTGATATATTTTTAATCCAACAATAATGTCCATTACTCAAATCTTCAATATACAATAAATTAACATGTTGTTTCTTCTTTTTAGATGTATAATGCAACGGTCCCACAATGAAATTATTTTCAAGTCCATAAACATTCACACTTATATCATTATTCTTCTCAAATGTTCTAATATCTTTTAATTTCATCGGTAATTCTATACCATTTGAATTAAGTACTTTTGAATAATGTTGATATGATGTAACTCTATCCATACTTTTTGATGCTGGATACAATGCTGAAGTTATAGCCCACATAAAGCAAGCTTGATCATTATTTACTACATTTACTATAGCCTTTTCATCTTTAACTTTCTTTGGTAAATCAATATAAGATGATCCCCGCAAAGGATTATATCTGTTAATATTTATTTCCAAATGCATTATTTCCTTAAGACTCCATGGAATCACCTTATGGTAAAACCGGCCCTGTTTTAAACACAAAAGCACCACGCAATATTGTTTAAGTATTTTTTGACAAAAGAATGTTAATTATTAGGTATTATTATACTTTTGCTGTATATGAACATGAATTTCAAAAATAAACAATTACACAAAATAATATTTCGATTTTCTTTTTATCTAAACTAGAAACACTTTAAAGACTGCGTTCATTAACAATGTATAGTGGATTTTATTATTTCTGCAGGATGTTATCTCACTTGCTGACACTAAAGGTTATATTTGATAACCATGACTTAAAAGGCTCCTATTTTGTAACTGCTTACCTGACAGCTGATAACTTCTGACAATTTTTCAAAGGCCTATATTTTACAAATTACGCTACTCATACCAGTTCCAAGGTATAGGATCCGTGTTGCTTTTTATTTAATGTCTTCTGATAGTTTTGTCTTAACTTACATAGCTTAATTTAGAAAATATATAGACGTCCGGTAAACAGTTAGAAAATAGGAGCCTCATTTCTGTAAAAGTATGTTTATAAAGTTGGCTACCAGAACCTCAAATATTTAGTTATTTTTTAATATATTGCAATACAATAAGAGATATTTACACATCTATCGTAACTATTTCAATAATTTATAAAAATTCATTATATATTTGTTATTTTACTATCTCTTTTATATACCCTAAAATGTATTATTTGAGTGCGTATGAGAAACATGTATGAAGCTGTATAAAGTGCTGCATTATATCAGGCGTAATGTAGAGCCTTTTTAAGTTTTTAAATATAGCTAAGAAATCATAATATGCGAAGAAATAATATGCTTTAACCTACTAACGGTATTGCTCAAAATACTCGTCGCTCAGACAAGAATATAATATTTTATTATATATATATTTATTATTATTTAAATATAACTTGAGATAAAAGAATGTATCTAAAACTATTTTTTTATAAGTGTATGGAACGAAACAATGTAACAACTGTCAAATGAAATAGCAAATGGTGAGAATCGACGAACTTGACCGAATCAAACCGAGACCGAGTTAAACTGTTTGGTAATGGGTTTATGTACTATGTCTTAATTTCTAGAAAAGTGTACTATAAAAATTTTGTCCATATTTGGTTAAGTCATGCAATTTTGTATTCATATTGTTCAAGTCATGTAAATTCAATGGATGAATTAGCACCCTTATACTTTATGAATTATCCTTATTTGGATATATTTTCTATGTACAACAAAATTTACAATCTATTAGTAATTAGTGCAATAAAATTAATCATTAAGAATCCAATCAAGTGAGTCTTGGCTCTCATATCCAGGGTCTCCAAATTCAGATATAAAAAGTAACCCGGCTCTAAAAGTTTCACAGAAATTATTCTGATTGATTATAATTTCATCAAAGAATTTAAATTGATTAAACATATTTAAATCTATTAACAAATGACACTGTAATCCACAATTTAACTTTAAATCAATGCCTAAATTAAATTTATTTGGTATATATATATTATGTTTAAATATATCTTACTTATATTATCAATTATAATCAATAATAACTAAATAAATAAAAGAATTATATACATTTTAAATTTTTATATATTATAAATTAAGTAATTACAATAGTTTTGATATTTCTTCTAATATATACGACATGTTTGAAATTATTATCATTTTGCTGACGCCGGCTAACACGTGTGCTTCAAGTTACATTCGAAGGAATGCGTTATAAATACACTGTTATAAATAATTTAACACTGTCATAATCTTATAACCAATAACAAATCAAACATAAGAATTAATATCGGTATCTCACTCTTTACCATTAGATATTAATTATTACACACGTAATACTTATTATCGCTATCTCACTCTTTCATATTACCCCACTATTACCCCAACATTGTCTAGCCACGCCACCTCACTCCTTACCCCACCCTTACCCCCTTTTACATTCTTCCAAGTCTAGCCACGCCCCCTCTGCATATCGTGACCTAAATGCATCCAACTGTCCTAGAACCCGCTCTCCTCAACTACTATCGTTCATGAACAATCAATGGTAACAAACAAATGGTAAGTAAGTAGGCTTAGGTACAAGTATGTACATGAGATATTTATAGAAATTCAGTGTGCCTTTGATAATGTCCGCTGACCAAGTGACCTTCAAAGAAATAGGCCGGCAAAAACCTCTAGGTACGTCAACTGCGCTATGGAGAACTATTTTCATTGTCGAACATTAATTTTACAAACCGATTACCGTTCCATGAAAAGGCAACTATCTAAAGTTGTCCTTAGCGATCCGTAATGAGGCCTGGGCTCTGAAACATGGTATTTGACGAGAACTGTGCTTCTCACTCGAAAGGTTGTGTAAACGTATGTTTTGCAGACGATAATGTAATCCTTATTGGTGCAAATAGTAGAGAACAACTAGAAAGCCGTTCTCGACCTGCTATAGATAAAATCTGTAATTTCTTAAAGCTACAAAGCTACGAAACAAATACATGTAACAACGAATGGTAAACTTGTAACACACCTTGCGCGTGTCACAAGGACGGAATGGAGCTTAATTTTGGCAACTATGCCGACACTATACAAGAAGGCATTTGAGCCAATGGTTGTGTATTGTGGTTTGGCATGGTACCACAGGATCAATATTCCGGATCCTCTATGCAAAGATCTATGTTATTGACGATGACGTGGTGTTGCAGAACTGTATCTACAGAAGTGATGCAGGTGATTTCGGGGACAATTCCTTTAGATTTAAAAATCACTCATGCACTTACTAAAGTACAAATTACGCTAAAACTGAAAAAATTAAATTTCGAGGATTTAAAGTTAATGCGGCTGTAGGATAAAAGTCTGGAGACGATACCAAATGTATTGCCAAAGAGATGAATTCATATATGCATAAGCTCTGGCAAGACAGATGGGACTTAAGAGAAAAAGGAAGACCTACGTATTCGTTTACAAGGACGTTAGTATTGCTTTGCAACACAAGTGGTCCCTATTAACTACGTGTGTGATCATCTTCTGCTACTTTAGGTGAAAAAAGTGATTAAAAGTGAGAAATTAATTACGGAAGAAAATTAAATAAATTATATGAATACTTTTTCTAACGAAAAGTATTTAAGTTTGTTTTAAATTTGTGTTTATTTACCCTAAACAAAGTGTTTTTGCAAAAGTTTGACAGTTGGAAAGCAGTGTTAAAAACGAATTTTTCATTACGCGTACACGCGGTCTTATAAACATAATCTCAAAATTGTTACTTTGTTGTTTGATATAAGACATTAATAAGTGCGATAGACAAAAAAAGTGATAATAATTAGGTTAGTGTTAGTGCTAAAACATCAAGTGGTTAAGGAATTCAAGAAATCTGTAGAGCTATATAAGGAAGACCTCATATAAACACTACAAATATACGGAAGACAAAAGGTTGCCGCCCACTATCAAGTAAGTCGATTAACATTAACTATAAATAATATTAAAACATAAGAATTAGTTTATATTAATGCGTATTTCAAATGAAAAAGAGAGTGCATTAATTGTAATAAGTGATTAAGTGAACAATATATGCGGTTTTCTTGGAAATAGTGATTGATCGTTTATCAACAATCCATGATAACAAGCAAATAATAAGTAAGTAGGCTTAAGTACAAGTATGTACATGAGATATTTATAGAAATTCAGTGTGCCTTTGATAATGTCTGGTGGCCAAGTAAACTTCAAAGAATTAGGCCGGCAAAAACCTCTAGGTACGTCTTCAGCGCTATGGAAAACTATTTTCATTGTCGAACAATAATTTTACATTTTACGATTACCGTTTTATGAAAAGGCAACAATCTAGAGGTTGTCCTCAGCGATCCGTAATAGGGTCTGAGCTCTGGAACATGCTATTCGACGAGAACTGTGTTTCTCACTCGAAAGGTTGTGTTAACGTATGTTTTGCCGACGATCATGTGATCCTTATCGGTGCAAATAGTAGAGAACAACTAGATAGCCGTTTTCGACCTGCTATATATAATGTCTGTAGTTTCTTGAAGCTACAAAGCTACGAAACAAATACGGTAACAACGAATGATAAACTTGTAACACATCTTGCGCGTTTCACAAGGACGGAATGGAGCTTAAACTCGGCTACTATGCCGACACTATACAAGGCAGCATTTATGCCAATGGTTGTGTATTGTGCTTCGGCATGGTACCACAGGGTCAATCTTTCGGATCCTCCATGCAAAGAACTTTGTTATTGACGATGACGCGTTGTTGCAGAACTGTATCTACAGAAGTGGTGCAGGTGATATCGGGGAAAATTCCTTTAGATTTAAAAATCACTCATGCACCCACTCAAGTGCAAATTACGCTAGAACTGAAAAAATCAAATTTTGATGATTTAAAGTTATTGCGACAAATTTATATGATTTAAAGGTAATGCGGCTGTAGGATAAAAGTCTGGAGACGATACCAAATGTATTGCCAAAGAGATGAATGCATATAAGCAAAAGTTATGGCAA
>CAVMBN010000170.1:0-13000 GCA_963678705.1 Panorpa germanica
AGAAAGTTGAAATTTTAATAGTGTATAATAGAGACTGTCCTTTATATAATGCAGTGGTTCAATTTTGTTTAAAAGTCATTGGGGTAGAGAGGTAGAGCAATTGTGTGGAACCTTTAAATAAAAGAGGTTAGAAGAAATGGTGTATACATCTTATTGCAACATCCTAATTAATAGAAGTACTCTGAATAAATAGAGGTTACAATATATAGTATTTTAAAGGTACCTCTATATAATAGAGGTTTCGTCTTATAATTTTTAAATTTATTTGTAACCTCTTTAAGTAGAGGTTAAAAAAAAATGTAATAACTAAATTTATGGAACTTATAAATAATAGAGGTTAACAATAAAAAATGTATGTATATATATTATACATATTATTACAACCTGTAAATAATAGAGGTAGTACTAACAATTACTTATTAAAAAATTTATTTGGAAACTATTAATTTAAAAAAAAATAAAAATACTTACGACAGTACGATCTTAATTGTCAACAATATTTCTTTGAAGTATTTATAGAATAAATACAAATTGTGAAGAAGAAGACTGCGTAGGTTTTGTTAGCAGTATGAAAAACCAAATCAAGTAGGGCGAATTATTTTGTACTACAAAAATTTGTCAATGTCATTTCTAAAAGGATTTCGTATATTCTGCCTTAAATATAAAAGTGTCTGCCAATAAATTAATTCAAGTATGCCAAGATCAAATGGCATAATTTGTGGACGAAAATGTCTTTGTTTTGTCAAAATTTGTTTGCCAATGCCTAAACACGTTTTCGTGAAAATTGTCCAGTTAAAATACACAAACTTATTGTAGAAAGGTAATTATATGGGCAACAAGATTTGAAATATCCCAATAATACAAGATATTGTTATTGAAATGCTACCAAAATCATCACCACCTTACAGATATTTTTCCATTTGTGTATGTAGAGTTTATAGCAGTGAATTAAAAGAAAAATGTATAAACTTTTCCATAAATCCAAAAACACTATCACAATCAGTGCAGGAATTTGTGAAACTTGCTGCTACACAAAAACCAAAATAATATGCAGTCATCTTAAACTCGTCAAAATACTCTTTAGTTAAATAAGATAAGTAAGCTACGATTGCCGATTATAAAATACTTCTTAATATATATATATATATATATATATATATATATATATATATATATATATACATATATATATATATAAATATAAATATATTTTGATAAATAAATAAATAAATATAATTTATAAACTAATTATCTATGTTTTTTTAATTAAATTAAGTAAAATTATTCTTCTTCTTTTTTTTTATAAATAGTGCTAAGTGTCTTGCATACCTACAAGGTAAGTTCACGCTGTAATCCTCTGCAACGCTCAATGTAATTTATTTTACCAACAAAAGACTAGGGTGTGAGTAAACTTTGTTCTAAGTTAAATGCATTTTTTTTTTGTGTACGTTGTGCCGGTAATCCATAATATAAATGGAATGGATAGAACCACTTAGAATCAACGTTGATGAACTTTATTATAGGATGCGTTTAAATTTTTTAAATAAAATACCATAAATTTTTCTGCAAATTAATAATAATTCACCTGAAATATAATGAAAGTATCAGTATAACATACACGGGTATGTTAAAACGAAGATTTACAACGATTGCCAGCGCCTGTTGTCATTTAAACTAACTAAAGTGCAACAAACAATAACTACTACAATATAATATCATGTTATTGTATCAGGGTAACATACAAGGGTATATTAATTTATTAAAAAAGGCAATAGTGTTTTCTCATGAACCATAATAGATAGAACATTTAAATTTAAAATGTAAGTATTAGAATATAATCTCTATATAATCCACTCATTTATTTTTGGTAAAAGGTCATTGAACAAAAGGTAGCAACGTTGAATTAATTGAATATAAAAATCTCTCCATTTAAAAGAAAATGTTTGTTTTCTGTTTAATTGACGTGTTGACAGGTGAGACATAGAAAGTTGAAATTTTATTAGTGTATAATAGAGACTGTCCTTTATTGGGGCGGGGGGTCCTGGTGCGGACCCGGGTGGGGTGGCCCGGGTAGGGGTCTGGGCCTGGGTTTGGGCTCTCAACTAAATCTCGCTCCGCGGGTGTGTAACCTAACCTACACCACTATTCCAATATTCCAAGTTACATTCCCATTACGTTGGTATGATAATAAGAAATGAAATATTGGTTTTTTGACATGCCTGCATTCACTAATGAATTGATTTGGGTACTGCTCCTGCATATAACGTATACAATTGTCATTCAGTTTATGTACGCATACTCATACATTAATATGTCTATGCATATATATTAGAGCTCTTATGACCAGTGTTAATCATATAAGAATTATATATAACAAAACATTACTAATAAAATATGTGTATCTTATTTTATATGGATGTATTAAAACATTAAATCTTATAATAATAAAACTCAATGGTTTGTGTTTATATATTATTATTTGTTTACAAATATGCTATTTTTAAATTGTTATATAAATATACATTTTAATTATCTTAACTAAAACAGATATAAATTTATACAAAACTTAAACTTAACTTAAAATTAGTACTAAATTTTATAATGTTCATATGCTAAAGTACTTATACCATCAGGTAATACATATCTTTTATTATCATTTCCACTAAGACCTACTTTACTTATCATTTGAGTATAAATTGTATGCTTAATCGATTTAAAGGTATTCATTGTGATCAATAATATGTTATCCTGAGATAAACAATTTACATAATCTTTAATATTGAATTTGTTCACAATATTTTTCTTAATTCCTTTTGCTTTAGCTGTGCATGAACCTTGAATATCAATTGCATACATTTTTGACCTTAACCCAACAAACTCCCAAATTATACTACCCGCGCATTCATCTTTCATTAAGCCTAATTTAGCTTTGTTCATTAAAGGTAATGAAAATTCATTATTAAATAGATAATTAGATGTATCAAATTTATCTAGATTACACTTAATATCGTCATATATATCATCTGTTTTAATTTGATATATTATTGAATCTGTATCTGTATACAACAATTTAGCATTACCTTTATAGACTTTTTTGATGAAATCATAATGAAAATCGTATATTAAAGTTTTTGATATATTAAGTACACTTAATCCTTAATACAATGGTTTATTATAAAAAACTTTAAGTTTTTGCATTTGAATAGCAACTAAGTTTTTATAAAATATAGAACAACTATTATAGTTTAATTTACTTATAAGTGTATTAGCACCCATTTTATGTCCTATATTATCCCAATGAGTTATTAACTTTACATCGACACGTTTATCTACATTTTTCATTGTTTTCCCATAAACTGAATTATTCATTTATTTAAAAAAGTCTTTCTCAAATGAATTTGCAGAGTTCTTTCTTTTTAATGTATTTAGATCAATATAACTTTTTAACCAATCAGACTGTTTAACTTCCAAAATTCTATGAATTTTATCTATTTTCAGATTATTTTTAAGACATTGCTTTAACGACCTATAGTGAAGCACATAATTATACTTGTTATTTAGATTTGGTATTAATTTAACGTCATTGTTTTAATGCAAGGTGGTTTAATATTTTCAGCACAGACAGGTAGATCATTGTGTTCATCGTGCAAATAATTAGGATATTTTAAATTGACTTCTAATATATAACCAACATCTAAATTATCTTCAATAGCTTCTACATTAAATGTTTGTAATTTATATGTATCTAACCATTTAAATCCCTCATGTGGTAAATATTGACTCATAGCCCAAGCATATAAGTTATTTGCATCCCAATACATTAAATATTGAAAAACTTTATTTGAATCATAATTGGACATATATTTATTATTTGATATCTCGTAAACGGTTGAAGATATTGCATTTTTGATAAAAAATTTATCCCCCATCAGTACCAACACCCTAACAGGAGAACACGATTAGAAGACGAAAGTAAAAAAATTTTAGTGAAAATGGCGGATTTAATTTCTAAAAAATAAAACTTTAAATATCTCGTAAACGGTTGAAGATATTGCATTTTTGATAAAAAATTTATCCCCCATCAGTACCAACACCCTAACAGGAGAACACGTTTAGAAGACGAAAGTAAAAAAATTTTAGTCAAAATGGCGGATTTAATTTCCAAAAAAAAAAACTTTAAATATCTCGTAAACGGTTGAAGATATTGCATTTTTGATAAAAAATTTATCCCCCATCAGTACCAATATCCTAACAGGAGAACACGTTTAGAAGACGAAAGTAAAAAAATTTTAGACAAAATGGCGGATTTAATTTCTAAAAAATAAAACTTTAAATATCTCGTAAACGGTTGAAGATATTGCATTTTTGATAAAAAATTTATCCCCCATCAGTACCAACACCCTAACAGGAGAACACGATTAGAAGACGAAAGTAAAAAAATTTTAGTCAAAATGGCGGATTTAATTTCTAAAAAATAAAACTTTAAATATCTCGTAAACGGTTGAAGTTATTGCATTTTTGATAAAAAATTTATCTCCCATCAGTACCAACACCCTAACAGGAGAACACGTTTAGAAGACAAAAGTAAAAAAATTTTAGTCAAAATAGCGGATTTAATTTCTAAAAAAAAAACTTTAAATATCTCGTAAACGGTTGAAGATATTGCATTTTTGATAAAAAATTTATCCCCCATCAGTACCAATATCCTAACAGGAGAACACGTTTAGAAGACGAAAGTAAAAAAATTTTAGTCAAAATGGCGCATTTAATTTCTATAAAATAAAACTTTAAATATCTCGTAAACGGTTGAAGATATTGCATTTTTGATAAAAAATTTATCCCCCATCAGTACCAATACCCTAACAGGAGAACACGTTTAGAAGACGAGAGTAATAAAATTTTAGTCAAAATGGCGGATTTAATTTCTAAAAAATAAAACTTTAAATATCTCGTAAACGATTGAAGATATTGCATTTTTGATAAAAAATTTATCCCCCCATCAGTACCAATACCCTAACAGGAGAACACGTTTAGAAGACGAAAGTAAAAAAATTTTAGTCAAAATGGCAGATTTAATTTCTGAGAAAAATAAAAACATAAAACGTACGTGTGTTATAATTCTATTATTATTACATTACATATAATTATATACCAATAAGTATTATTCTGGAACACCCTATTCCAAGCATAAATCTTCAATTATTTCAATATTTTCATATATTTCATATACTAGCAACCCTTTTTAGACACCTTGTATTTATTCTCCTATACTAATAACATGGGACGTACGTCGCTTACCTATACTTAAATTCCCTCCCATGGGAGGCGCCAGAACTCTCATAAACCCTCTACTTTGCTGCTACACAAAAACCAAAATAATATGCAGTCATCTAAAACTTGTCGATATACTCTTTAGTTAAATAAGATGAGTAACCTACGATTGCCGTTTATATAATACCTCTAAATATATATATATATATATATATATATATATATATATATATATATATATATATATATATAAATCCAGCTATCATTTTGACGTCCTTTTATTAACCCTACAATTTGGCGTCTACTAGAAGGAGTTGCACTAGACAAGAAATTGTTGAAGTATATAGCACTATTTATGTATTATGTTGTATGTATGGGTCAAAACTTCAAGATATTGTAAAATTAAAGTATTCAAAAAAACTTTTATTCAACCGACAGATTGACGTCCTTTTATATTGTGTGCAATTGGACTTTCATGCGCGTATATATTTTCATTCAATAGACAATTTGACGTCCTGCGACGTTGCCACTGTATTATGCATGAACTTGACCTGGATTTAATTTTGTTTTCAATTGAATAAGGTATTGCGGGTTATTCATATCTATTCAAAGCATTTCTGATTCTTGTATGACGACCTAAACTTATCAATTTGTTCTTTCAATTCATCTATGTAAAAAAAAGATAGTTATAATGATAAAATAATTAGTGTTTTATTAAATATAATTCAAAGTTATATTATAAAATAATATGGCAGTCCATAAAGGATAAAGTTATTTATTTAAATTATCTAGTTTAATGCCGCTGAACACAGTTTCGTGTATTGAATGTCTTACATAACAAATGTTATCTTACACTTAAACCTAATTTCAACGTTTGTGGTTGAGATTTCGATTTTTTTAATCAGGTAAACATTAAATACATGTTTAATATATATTTAATGTTTACCTAATATACCACGTTTTGTGACTAATTTTAGAATTTTTTTAAAATAAGTTAGGTTAGGTCAGCTCTTTACAAATTAACAAATTCATAAAATGTATTAAGAAGACCGATTACGATTATGTAATCTTACAAACATCTCTTGAAGGATTAAGGGCTTCTATAAAATAAGACAGTTTAAGGCTAAATATTATTATATTTTAAGTCAATAGGTTAAATGTTACATGAATGTTATGTAGTATTTATGTTTTGTGTTCAGTGGGATAATACTATTTTAATACATATGATAATAAATTTGAAAAAACTAAATTATTACATTCAAGCTTAGACATCATTTATGACTTTAACAGTCGTTATAATTTACAGATAGAAATATTTCATTTTACTTCATGCATTATTTTCAAAAAGGCATTTTATTTTTTTTTATACTGATTTTGGACAAACACTTTAATTTTGAGCCATGACTTGTTATTAAGTAACTTTGGATGTTGACTTATAATTGCATCACATTCAGGTTTTTTAGGAGGTTTCTTTTCTTTGATGTGCATTTTGAAGAAAGACTTTACGACTGTCTTCTGTTCATCAGTTCACGGAACAAGTACTCGGTTGTTTTTTTTAATAGGTATTTTATTTAACTCATTTGTAGAACTGCATTTATTTGAATCGGTTTCGAACAAAATATCTTCTTCTGTACTATCATAATCATTATCATGATCCTGCATGTCGGATGATAATAAATCATCATCCATATTTATTTCAATTTCATCAAGAGCCTTTCCTTTGTACTGAGCGGCTGTTCCCTTTTCCATAAGTAATAATATATTTGAAATCTTTGCAGTTTGGTAAACATCATCTGGCAGTCTGTATGATTTTCTGTGCACTGCCGACGTGTGTCCCATGAATGTTGCTAACTGCTCAATGTCATTTTCTGACATGTTAAATAATTGGGTTATTGTAGCCAAATGCTTCCTAAGTCTGGTGCAAGTTATTGCTTCTGGATTTTTAGTAATGCAGGCACTTGCGTATTTTTTAAGCACCTTATAACCGTATATTGGTGTTTTTTCATTAGCTTTTGCAAACAAATAAGGATTCGTTATATCAAGAAAATTAAATCTGTTCTTTAATAATAAATTAATTAGGTCTTAAACATCTACACTAAATAAAACTGGTACATTACGACCTCTTTTACCTTTAATTACAATGCGTTTAAATTTTTGAAGTAATATTGTCTCAGTCGGTGATAAAACTGAATCAAATTCTTCATAATTCTTCTGAGTGTTTGTTTCTGACATTTCGTAGTAATGTAATGGTAACCTTTGAAGTTCTCCAGGCCTTTTTCTATTAAGTAAAAATACTCTACAGAATATGGTTTCTAATAAGTTGTTATAAGCCAATTCATCTTTGTTATTTGCTATAAGTTTTAAAGCTGCGTCATTACCTATATCAATTAAATATTCCTTCAATGATTTCAAATCCGATGCCAATGGCACAAGAGTAATTTTGTTCATTTTTTGCATATTTAAGTCAGTGGCTGCTTGACTTGATATTTCATATTTCCAGTGAGATTCAAAAAGTTTAATCATCGTTTTTAAATCAGCTTCTGCGTTTGCTGTGGGAATAGTTGCATAAACATCTTTTCTTTTAAGTGCATACACAATTGCAATTTCACAACATTGCTTTAAAGATGTGCCTATGTTCATTGCGTATGTAGGAGATTTAAATACTTCTTTATGTTCGTCATATTGTGCAACAAGTTTTGTAGCTTTCACGAAAAAATCAAATTGTTGTGGTTGCAAAGCATTAAATAAATTTATGATATTAGGCTGAAGGTTTTTAATTTCTAATAATATTCTCGCTAAATCTCTCATCTTCCTGGAAGTGACATTAACAAAATGTGCCTCCCTTTTTTTTTTTTATGTATCTGGCTCCGAAAGCACAAATAAGTTTATCGGATTTTGCGCATAATGAAACACTATCAGCTCTCATTCTGGGAAATACTTTTTTTCTTAATTCTTAATCAATTCTCAAATGTTTAGTCAAGCACGTTTGTGCATCAGTTTGAGATCCTGATATTTTTCCTGGATTTTGTCGACAATTTTTTCTGTGCCTCCATAGTTGCTTTTTAGAGTAATATCCCAAACAATAACTGCAAGGTAGATAGTTTGTCACATTGGTTAATTGTGACTTTTTCATGGGTTTCATACAATTTTCGGAATTAATTGCAAAATTACCCTTTTTTCGTATTAAAGCTAGTAAATTGTTTCTCTCCTGGCTTTTAACCGGCAGTGATATAATTTTTTGGACTTCTATTTCTGAGCAATGATTTCTTATTATATGTCTGGCAAAGTTCAGAACAAGAATGTCACAATAAAAACAATTATCTCGTCCACGAACCCTTTTAACTGTTTGCTTTCCTTTGTTTCCCGAAGTGACAGTTTGTCCGCCCTCAAACGATTCTTCGTTGGTCGATATTTGTGAATTAGGTAAGGATAATTCTGAAATTTCAGAAAATATCTCACAGCCTTTTGAATCATGATTTTTATTTAGAGAGTGTCGTTCTTTGCATCTGCGAGTTACAATTTCATCATTATCATCATCACTGTCCTCCTTCTAGAATTTAAAAAATTGTAATAATTATAATCAATTCTAAGTAATCTACAATATTCAATCAGGTGGTTGCATAAACAATTGTTTGATAATAATATTATCTAATTTAGTAAAATCGCATTGCAGCTCCGAATGAAGTTGAAAACAATTACAATATTGTTCAATAGTAGAAAAATAGGTTTTTAAAAATAAATATCAACATTTTATTTCGCAGACCGAAGCAATGAACATATATAAATGTTTTTGACATATGCATGACAAACACTTAAGTAATTTAGCATTTTTGCAAAAACATAAATTAAGAAAATTCAATTAATATTACAACTTTACCTCATCTGGAACAAACTCTGGATCCTTGTCAGAGTCATAATAAACTGAAGAAACTTCGTCTTCAGAAATTGCATTTAGATGTTGATCCTTAGAAATCTCCTCAAAACAAGGTTGGTTTAAATTCAGATTTTAATCGTCTGCAATTTCCTGAATGCACGGTTGGTTTGAATTAAGATGTTGATCCTCAGAAATTTCCTGAAAGCAAGGTTAGTTTCATACTATTCAGTTAGAAAATAAACGCGGTGGTCACTAATGGTGGTACTCATGGGTTTAAAAAATTTAATTTTTTTTTTTTTTATCTAATTGTAAACACGTAAAATTATAATAATTTTATCATAAACGAACCTTATTTTCTTTCGAAACACTGTTGGTGGTGTGTACCATCACTGCGTTAGGCTGATGGATACCTAAAAGATCACAATTTTTTTCAAAATAATGAAAAAGAATACTATCTTTAATGTTTTTCTATATAAATTAAGTAAGTGAACATTTCTACATACTTTAAAAATTTAAATTAAAAGGAATTTAAAGTTTTTTTTTTATTTTCTGACTTCATTGAAAAAAAACTACTCATTTCTCGGCTAGTTTACCAGCTTTCAGAAAAGTATCAATTGCGTGCCGAAAAATAAGTAGTTTTTTTTTGAGGACAAGTCAGAAAATTTAAAGAAAAACCTAAAACCTCTATATCTTCCTATAAACCGTTCATTTCCGACTCCCAGTTGATGGAAGTCAATTTGTTGCAAATGATTTCTACTATTATCACTTTTAAGGAATATGTCAAATTACCAATCACCCTGTTATACGTGATATTTATTATTTTATATAAAAACATTAAGCGCCATTGGACGCCAATTCAGCAGTGTAGTAGCGAATATAAACTCATATAACATTTAAATATACACTAATTTCTATTAAATTACTAGAATCTACATTCAAGATATTTAATAAACAATCACTTACCTGCCAAAGCCAAAATTTTTAGACTTCTTGCGTTATTCATTTCACAAAACGTTTTAACTGTCATTCAATCACAAAATATAATATACTAAAAATAGGTATTCCCGAACTAACAAGTAGCACAAGCGGACGCCATATGGCTAGCGTATGAATGCGATGGGTATTAGTAACATAGCTTTATTCAACAGTACAAGTATTTCACACTCTGCAGAAGCAAACACAACACAATACCACAGACGCTGTTGCCATATCTGCAGACGTCATTTACGTTGTTACATGAAAGTAAATATACACTCCGCGTATATAGAACAGCGCCAAATGCAGAAATTCCGTGAACTATAATTATACACTATTTTTCATTCTACTATCAAAATGGCTTCCTCAGTTTTTTCAAAATATTTCAGCAAATATTTTATTGTGACGAAACAGAATTGGTTTTACCTTTAGCCATTAGTATAAGTTACATATTTTTTTCAATATTTGAGTCGTAGATGTTATGAGAATATTTTAACATGCAATTGTAATTTGGCGTCCGGTATACGGACGTCCAATTGCGATGGACGCCAAATTAAATGTAAATTGTTAATTGATGGACGTCAAAATGATAGCTGGATATATATATATATATATATATATATATATATATATATATATATATATATGTAAATATATATATATATATAAATGTATATATATATATATATAAAAATTTTCTTATATTCTTATATTATATAACGCATAAATTGAAAATATTTTTTATTTTGATAAAAAAAATATATTTTTTTAGTAAAATTATATGTGTGGCGAGTTTATTTATTATTTCAATTTAAAAATAGAATTAAATATAAAATGTAATTACAATTTATTTTATTGGATTCAAATCATACACGCCTAAAGGACGAATTGCGACGGGGGTAAATTCTACTTAGAATATATTCTCTATATAATCCACTCATTTATTTTTGGTAAAGCAAGTTTCACAAATTCCTGCACTGATTGTGGTGCTGTTCCTGGATTTATGCCAAAGGTTATACATTTTTCTTTTAAATCACTGCTATAAACTCTACATACACAAATGGAAAAATATCTGCAAGGTGGTAATGATTTTGGTAGCATTTCAATTACAATATCTTGTATTATTGGGATATTTCAAATTTTGTTGCCCATATAATTACCTTTCTACAATAAGTTTGTGTATTTTAACTGGACAATTTTTACGAAACCGTGTTTAGGCATTGGCAAACAAATTTCGACAAAACAAAGACATTTTCGTCCACAAATTATGCCATTTGATCTTGGCATACTTGAATTAATTTATTGGCAGACACTTTTATATTTAAGGCAGAATATACGAAATCCTTTTAGAAATGACATTGACAGTAGTGATACAAAGCCGTTTCTAGGACAGTTTTGAAGTTGAGTTGGAAATTATTGGGGTGGGGATGCATTTAGGTCACGATATGCAGAGGGGGCGTGACTATACTTGAAAGAATGTAAAAGGGGGTAAGGGTGGGGGGCATATAGGTCATATGATCTAATGCCATGTATAGGATGTATTGCTATTGGTTTAGAAGATGATGACCTCATTACAGACTTTATCTCTACGTACAGTCTCTTTAATATCCTAGAATATGAGTGAGAAAGCAGTAATATGAAAGAGTGAGATAGCGATATTAATAATTATGTGTGTGTTGGTATTGGTGTAGAAGAGCGATATTAATAATTATGCATGTGTTGGTATTGGTGTAGAAGATATGGCCGTAATTATTGCATTCTTTGTCAATTTCCGGAAGCCAATCGTTTATGTTCGTATCCTCGATGTGCATGTGGATGATGACGTTAATATATATTCCCACTTATGCATTTTTATGTATGTATGCATATGTAAGGAGATTCTGTTGTTGGAGGTGGTATTTAATATGGAGTGGTAGAGATGGTAAATTAATGCATAAATGTCATTTAAATAGAGATGATGTTGAGCTGTAATTACAGAGTAATGTTTTCTTAGTTCAAGCTAAAGTTTAAAAGTATGAACGGATTTAAGAATATTCCAGGCGTAACATGGTTATTGGATTCGGGGTATTGGTACTGATGGGGGATAAATTTTTTATCAAAAATGCAATATCTTCAACCGTTTACGAGATATTTAAAGTTTTATTTTTTAGAAATTAAATCCGCCATTTTGACTAAAATTTTTTTACTTTCGTCTTCTAAACGTGTTCTCCTGTTAGGGTATTGGTACTGATGGGGGATAAATTTTTTATCAAAAATGCAATATCTTTAACCGTTTACGAGATATTTAAAGTTTTATTTTTTACAAATTAAATCCGTTATTTTGACTTAAATTTTTTTACTTTCGTCTTCTAAACGTGTTCTCCTGTTAGGGTGTTGGTACTGATTAGGGATAAATTTTTTATCAAAAATGCAATATCTTCAACCGTTTACGAGATATTTAAAGTTTTATTTTTTAGAAATTAAATCCGCCATTTTGACTAAAATTTTTTTACTTTCGTCTTCTAAACGTGTTCTCCTGTTAGGGTATTGGTACTGATGGGGGATAAATTTTTTATCAAAAATGCAATATCTTCAACCGTTTACGAGATATTTAAAGTTTTATTTGTTAGAAATTAAATCCGCCATTTTGGCTTAAATTTTTTTACTTTCGTCTTCTAAACGTGTTCTCCTGTTAGGGTATTGATACTGATATGGGATAAATTTTTTATCAAAAATGCAATATCTTCAACCGTTTACGAGATATTTAAAGTTTTATTTTTTAGAAATTAAATCCGCCATTTTGACTAAAAGTTTTAACTTTCGTCTTCTAAACGTGTTCTCCTGTTAGGGTATTGGTACTGATGGGGCATAAATTTTTTATCAAAAATGCAATATCTTCAA
>CAVMBN010000171.1:0-51755 GCA_963678705.1 Panorpa germanica
GTAAAAAAATGTTCGACAATGAAAATAGTTCTTAATAGCGCAGTAGACGTACCTATAGGTTTTTGCCGGTCTAATTCTTTGAAGGTCATTTGGCCACCGGACATCAACAAAGGCACACTGAATTTCTATAAATATCTCATATACATACTTGTACTTATGCCTACTTACTTACCATTTGTTTGTTACCATTGAATGTTTATGAACGATCAATCACTATTTCCAAGAAAACCGCATATATTGTTCACTTAATCACTTATAACAATTAATACACTCTCATTTTTATTAAAAACACGCATTTATATAAACTAATTCTTGTGTTTTAATATTATTTATAGTTAATGTTATTCGACTTACTTGATAGTGGGCGGCAACCTTTTGTCTTCCGTATATTTGTAGTGTTTATATGAGGTCTTCCTTATATATCTCTACAGATTTCTTAAATTTTAAACCACTTGATGTTTTAGCACTAACACTAACCTAATTATTATCACTTTTTTTGTCTATCGCACTTATTAATGTCTTATATCAAACATCAAAGTTACAAATTTGAGGTTATGTTTATAAGACCGCGTGTACGCGTAATGAAAAATTCGTTTTTAACACTGGTTTCCAACTGTCATACTTTTGTAAAAACACTTTGTTTAGGGTAAATTAACACAAATTTAAAACAAACTTAAATACTTTTCGTTTGAAAAAGTATTTATATAATTTATTTAATTTTTTTCCAAAATTAATTTCTCACTTTTAATCACTTTTTTCACCTAAAGTAGCAGGAGCCGATCACACACATAGTAGATAGGAACCACTTGTGTTGCAAAGCAATATTAACGTCCTTGTAAACCAATACGTAGGTCTTCCTTTTTGTATTAAGTCCCATCTGTCTTGCCAGAGCTTATGCATATATGCATTCATCTCTTTGGCAATATATTTGGTATCGTCTCCAGACTTTTATCCTACAGCCGCATTAACTTTAAATCCTCGAAATTTGTCGCATTAATTTTAAATCATCAAAATTTGATTTTTTTAGTTCTAGCGTAATTTGTACTTGAGTAAGTGCATGAGTGATTTTTAAATCTAAAGGAATTGTCCCCAATATCACTTGCACCACTTCTGTAGATACAGTTCTACAACAACGCGTCATCGTCAATAACATAGTTCTTTGCATGGAAGATCTGGAAGATTGATCCTGTAATACCATGCCGAAGCACAATACACAACTATTAGCATAAATGCCCCCTTGTATAGTGTCGGCATAGTTGCCGAGTTTAAGCTTCATTCCGTCCTTGTGATACGCGCAAGGTGTGTTACAAGTTTATCATTCGTTGTTACTGTATTTGTTTCGTAGCTTTGTTGCTTCAAGAAACTACAGATTTTATATATAGCAGGTCGAGAACGGCTTTCTAGGGTTTCTGTACTATTTGCACCGATAAGGATCACATTATCGTTGGCAAAACATATGTCTACACAACCTTTCGAGTGAGAAACACAGTTCTCGTCGAATACCATGTTCCAGAGCTCAGGCCCCATTACAGATCGCTGAGGACAACCGTTAGGTAGTTGCCTTTTCATGAAACGGTAATCGGTTTGTAAAATAATGTTCGACAATGAAAATAGTTCTCCATAGCGCAGTAGACATACCTATAGGTTTTTGCCGGTCTAATTCTTTGAAGGTCACTTGGCCACCGGACATCAACAAAGGCACACTGAATTTCTATAAATGTCTCATATACATACTTGTACTTATGCCTACTTACTTACTATTTGTTTGTTACCATTGAATGTTCATGTACGATCAATCACTATTTCCAAGAAAACCGCATATATTGTTTACTTAATCACTTATAACAATTAATACACTCTCATTATTATTTAAAACACGCATTTATATAAACTAATTCTTGTGTTTTAATATTATTTATAGTTAATGTTATTCGACTTACTTGATAGTGGGCGGCAACCTTTTGTCTTCCGTATATTTGTAGTGTTTATATGAGGTCTTCCTTATATATCTCTACAGATTTCTTGAATTTTAAACCACTTGATGTTTTAGCACTAACACTAACCTAATTATTATCACTTTTTTTGTCTATCGCACTTATTAATGTCTTATATCAAACATCAAAGTAACAAATTTGAGGTTATGTTTATAAGACCGCGTGTACGCGTAATGAAAAATTCGTTTTTAACACTGGTTTCCAACTGTCATACTTTTGTAAAAACACTTTGGTTAGGGTAAATTAACACAAATTTAAAACAAACTTAAATACTTTTTGTTTGAAAAAGTATTTATATAATTTATTTAATTTTTTTCCAAAATTAATTTCTCACTTTTAATCACTTTTTTCACCTAAAGTTGCAGGAGCTGAACACACACAAAGTAGATAGGAACCACTTGTGTTGCAAAGCAATATTAACGTCCTTGTAAACCAATACGTAGGTATTCCTTTTTGTATTAAGTCCCATCTGTCTTGCCAGAGCTTATGCTTATATGCATTCATCTCTTTGGCAAAATATTTGGTACCCGTAATGAAAAATTCGTTTTTAACACTGGTTTCCAACTGTCAAACTTTTGTGAAAACACTTTGTTTAGGGTAAATTAACACAAATTTAAAACAAACTTAAATACTTTTCGTTTGAAAAAGTATTCATATAATTTATTTAATTTTTTTCCATAATTAATTTCTCACTTTTAATTACTTTTTTCACCTAAAGTAGCAGGAGCCGATCACACACATAGTAGATAGGAACCACTTGTGTTGCAAAGCAATATTAACATCCTTGTAAACCAATACGTAGGTCTTCCTTTTTTGTATTTAGTCCCATCTGTCTTGCCAGAGCTTATGCATATATGCATTCATCTCTTTGGCAATATATTTGGTATCGTCTCCAGACTTTTATCCTACAGCCGCATTAACTTTAAATCCTCGAAATTTGTCGCATTAATTTTAAATCATCAAAATTTGATTTTTTCAGTTCTAGCGTAATTTGTACTTGAGTAAGTGCATGAGTGATTTTTAAATCTAAAGGAATTGTCCCCAATATCACTTGCACCACTTCTGTAGATACAGTTCTGCAACAACGCGTCATCGTCAATAACATAGTTCTTTGCATGGAAGATCTGGAAGATTGATCCTGTAATATTATGCCGAAGCACAATACACAACTATTAGCATAAATGCCCCCTTGTATAGTGTCGGCATAGTTGCCGAGTTTAAGCTTCATCCCGTCCTTGTGACACGCGCAAGGTGTGTTACAAGTTTATCATTCGTTGTTACTGTATTTGTTTCGTAGCTTTGTAGCTTCAAGAAACTACAGATTTTATATATAGCAGGTCGAGAACGGCTTTCTGTACTATTTGCACCGATAAGGATCACATTATCGTTGGCAAAACATATGTCTACACAACCTTTCGAGTGAGAAACACAGTTCTCGTCGAATACCATGTTCCAGAGCTCAGGCCCCATTACAGATCGCTGAGGACAACCTTTGGATAGTTGCCTTTTCATGGAACGGTAATCGGTTTGTAAAAAAATGTTCGACAATGAAAATAGTTCTTAATAGCGCAGTAGACGTACCTATAGGTTTTTGCCGGTCTAATTCTTTGAAGGTCACTTGGCCACCGGACATCAACAAAGGCACACTGAATTTCTATAAATATCTCATATACATACTTGTACTTATGCCTACTTACTTACCATTTGTTTGTTACCATTGAATGTTTATGAACGATCAATCACTATTTCCAAGAAAACCGCATATATTGTTCACTTAATCACTTATAACAATTAATACACTCTCATTTTTATTTAAAACACGCATTTATTTAAACTAATTCTTGTGTTTTAATATTATTTATAGTTAATGTTATTCGACTTACTTGATAGTGGGCGGCAACTTTTTGTCTTCCGTATATTTGTAGTGTTTATATGAGGTCTTCCTTATATATCTCTACAGATTTCTTGAATTTCAAACCACTTGATATTTTAGCACTAACACTAATCTAATTATTATCACTTTTTTTGTCTATCGCACTTATTAATGTCTTATATCAAACATCAAACTTACAAATTTGAGGTTATGTTTATAAGACCGCGTGTACGCGTAATGAAAAATTCGTTTTTAACACTGGTTTCCAACTGTCAAACTTTTGTAAAAACACTTTGTTTAGGGTAAATTAACACAAATTTAAAACAAACTTAAAAACTTTTCGTTTAAAAAAGTATTCATATAATTTATTTAAATTTTTTCCATAATTAATTTCTCACTTTTAATCACTTTTTTCACCTAAAGTAGCAGGAGCCGATCACACACATAGTAGATAGGAACCACTTGTGTTGCAAAGCAATATTAACGTCCTTGTAAACCAATACGTAGGTCTTCCTTTTTGTGTTAAGACCCATCTGTCTTGCCAGAGCTTAGGCATATATGCATTCATCTCTTTGGCAATATATTTGGTATCGTCTCCAGACTTTTATCCTACAGCCGCATTAACTTTAAATCCCCGAAATTTGTCGCATTAATTTTAAATCATCAAAATTTGATTTTTTTAGTTCTAGCGTAATTTGTACTTGAGTAAGTGCATGAGTGATTTTTAAATCTAAAGGAATTGTCCCCAATATCACTTGCACCACTTCTGTAGATACAGTTCTACAACAACGCGTCATCGTCAATAACATAGTTTTTTGCATGGAAGATCTGGAAGATTGATCCTGTAATACTATGCCGAAGCACAATACACAACTATTAGCATAAATGCCCCCTTGTATAGTGTCGGCATAGTTGCCGAGTTTAAGCTTCATTCCGTCCTTGTGACACGCGCAAGGTGTGTTACAAGTTTATCATTCGTTGTTACTGTATTTGTTTCGTAGCTTTGTAGCTTCAAGAAACTACAGATTTTATATATAGCAGGTCGAGAACGGCTTTCTAGGGTTTCTGTACTATTTGCACCGATAAGGATCACATTATCGTTGGCAAAACATATGTCTACACAACCTTTCGAGTGAGAAACACAGTTCTCGTCGAATACCATGTTCCAGAGCTCAGGCCCCATTACAGATCGCTGAGGACAACCTTTAGATAGTTGCCTTTTCATGGAACGGTAATCGGTTTGTAAAATAATGTTCGACAATGAAAATAGTTCTCAATAGCGCAGTAGACGTACCTATAGGTTTTTGCCGGTCTAATTCTTTGAAGGTCACTTGGTCACCGGACATCAACAAAGGCACACTGAATTTCTATAAATATCTCATATACATACTTGTACTTATGCCTACTTACTTACCATTTGTTTGTTACCATTGAATGTTTATGAACGATCAATCACTATTTCCAAGAAAACCGCATATATTGTTCACTTAATCACTTATAACAATTAATACACTCTCATTTTTATTGAAAACACGCATTTATATAAACTAATTCTTGTGTTTTAATATTATTTATAGTTAATGTTATTCGACTTACTTAATAGTGGGCGGCAACCTTTTGTCTTCCGTATATTTGTAGTGTTTATATGAGGTCTTCCTTATATATCTCTACAGATTTCTTAAATTTTAAACCACTTGATGTTTTAGCACTAACACTAACCTAATTATTATCACTTTTTTTGTCTATCGCACTTATTAATGTCTTATATCAAACATCAAACTTACAAATTTGAGGTTATGTTTATAAGACCGCGTGTACGCGTAATGAAAAATTCGTTTTTAACACTGGTTTCCAACTGTCAAACTTTTGTAAAAACACTTTGTTTAGGGTAAATTAACACAAATTTAAAACAAACTTAAAAACTTTTCGTTTAAAAAAGTATTCATATAATTTATTTAAATTTTTTCCATAATTAATTTCTCACTTTTAATCACTTTTTTCACCTAAAGTAGCAGGAGCCGATCACACACATAGTAGATAGGAACCACTTGTGTTGCAAAGCAATATTAACGTCCTTGTAAACCAATACGTAGGTCTTCCTTTTTGTGTTAAGACCCATCTGTCTTGCCAGAGCTTAGGCATATATGCATTCATCTCTTTGGCAATATATTTGGTATCGTCTCCAGACTTTTATCCTACAGCCGCATTAACTTTAAATCCCCGAAATTTGTCGCATTAATTTTAAATCATCAAAATTTGATTTTTTTAGTTCTAGCGTAATTTGTACTTGAGTAAGTGCATGAGTGATTTTTAAATCTAAAGGAATTGTCCCCAATATCACTTGCACCACTTCTGTAGATACAGTTCTACAACAACGCGTCATCGTCAATAACATAGTTTTTTGCATGGAAGATCTGGAAGATTGATCCTGTAATACTATGCCGAAGCACAATACACAACTATTAGCATAAATGCCCCCTTGTATAGTGTCGGCATAGTTGCCGAGTTTAAGCTTCATTCCGTCCTTGTGACACGCGCAAGGTGTGTTACAAGTTTATCATTCGTTGTTACTGTATTTGTTTCGTAGCTTTGTAGCTTCAAGAAACTACAGATTTTATATATAGCAGGTCGAGAACGGCTTTCTAGGGTTTCTGTACTATTTGCACTGATAAGGATCACATTATCGTTGGCAAAACATATGTCTACACAACCTTTCGAGTGAGAAACACAGTTCTCGTCGAATACCATGTTCCAGAGCTCAGGCCCCATTACAGATCGCTGAGGACAACCTTTAGATAGTTGCCTTTTCATGGAACGGTAATCGGTTTGTAAAATAATGTTCGACAATGAAAATAGTTCTCAATAGCGCAGTAGACGTACCTATAGGTTTTTGCCGGTCTAATTCTTTGAAGGTCACTTGGTCACCGGACATCAACAAAGGCACACTGAATTTCTATAAATATCTCATATACATACTTGTACTTATGCCTACTTACTTACCATTTGTTTGTTACCATTGAATGTTTATGAACGATCAATCACTATTTCCAAGAAAACCGCATATATTGTTCACTTAATCACTTATAACAATTAATACACTCTCATTTTTATTGAAAACACGCATTTATATAAACTAATTCTTGTGTTTTAATATTATTTATAGTTAATGTTATTCGACTTACTTGATAGTGGGCGGCAACCTTTTGTCTTCCGTATATTTGTAGTGTTTATATGAGGTCTTCCTTATATATCTCTACAGATTTCTTAAATTTTAAACCACTTGATGTTTTAGCACTAACACTAACCTAATTATTATCACTTTTTTTGTCTATCGCACTTATTAATGTCTTATATCAAACATCAAAGTTACAAATTTGAGGTTATGTTTATAAGACCGCGTGTACGCGTAATGAAAAATTCGTTTTTAACACTGGTTTCCAACTGTCATACTTTTGTAAAAACACTTTGTTTAGGGTAAATTAACACAAATTTAAAACAAACTTAAATACTTTTCGTTTGAAAAAGTATTTATATAATTTATTTAATTTTTTTCCAAAATTAATTTCTCACTTTTAATCACTTTTTTCACCTAAAGTAGCAGGAGCCGATCACACACATAGTAGATAGGAACCACTTGTGTTGCAAAGCAATATTAACGTCCTTGTAAACCAATACGTAGGTCTTCCTTTTTGTATTAAGTCCCATCTGTCTTGCCAGAGCTTATGCATATATGCATTCATCTCTTTGGCAATATATTTGGTATCGTCTCCAGACTTTTATCCTACAGCCGCATTAACTTTAAATCCTCGAAATTTGTCGCATTAATTTTAAATCATCAAAATTTGATTTTTTTAGTTCTAGCGTAATTTGTACTTGAGTAAGTGCATGAGTGATTTTTAAATCTAAAGGAATTGTCCCCAATATCACTTGCACCACTTCTGTAGATACAGTTCTACAACAACGCGTCATCGTCAATAACATAGTTCTTTGCATGGAAGATCTGGAAGATTGATCCTGTAATACCATGCCGAAGCACAATACACAACTATTAGCATAAATGCCCCCTTGTATAGTGTCGGCATAGTTGCCGAGTTTAAGCTTCATTCCGTCCTTGTGATACGCGCAAGGTGTGTTACAAGTTTATCATTCGTTGTTACTGTATTTGTTTCGTAGCTTCAAGAAACTACAGATTTTATATATAGCAGGTCGAGAACGGCTTTCTAGAGTTTCTGTACTATTTGCACCGATAAGGATCAGATTATCGTTGGCAAAACATATGTCTACACAACCTTTCGAGTGAGAAACACAGTTCTCGTCGAATACCATGTTCCAGAGCTCAGGCCCCATTACAGATCGCTGAGGACAACCGTTAGATAGTTGCCTTTTCATGAAACGGTAATCGGTTTGTAAAATAATGTTCGACAATGAAAATAGTTCTCCATAGCGCAGTAGACATACCTATAGGTTTTTGCCGGTCTAATTCTTTGAAGGTCACTTGGCCACCGGACATCAACAAAGGCACACTGAATTTCTATAAATATCTCATATACATACTTGTACTTATGCCTACTTACTTACTATTTGTTTGTTACCATTGAATGTTCATGTACGATCAATCACTATTTCCAAGAAAACCGCATATATTGTTTACTTAATCACTTATAACAATTAATACACTCTCATTATTATTTAAAACACGCATTTATACAAACTAATTCTTGTGTTTTAATATTATTTATAGTTAATGTTATTCGACTTACTTGATAGTGGGCGGCAACCTTTTGTCTTCCGTATATTTGTAGTGTTTATATGAGGTCTTCCTTATATATCTCTACAGATTTCTTGAATTTTAAACCACTTGATGTTTTAGCACTAACACTAACCTAATTATTATCACTTTTTTTGTCTATCGCACTTATTAATGTCTTATATCAAACATCAAAGTAACAAATTTGAGGTTATGTTTATAAGACCGCGTGTACGCGTAATGAAAAATTCGTTTTTAACACTGGTTTCCAACTGTCATACTTTTGTAAAAACACTTTGGTTAGGGTAAATTAACACAAATTTAAAACAAACTTAAATACTTTTTGTTTGAAAAAGTATTTATATAATTTATTTAATTTTTTTCCAAAATTAATTTCTCACTTTTAATCACTTTTTTCACCTAAAGTAGCAGGAGCCGATCACACACATAGTAGATAGGAACCACATGTGTTGCAAAGCAATATTAACGTCCTTGTAAACCAATACGTAGGTCTTTCTTTTTGTATTAAGTCCCATCTGTCTTGCCAGAGCTTATGCTTATATGCATTCATCTCTTTGGCAAAATATTTGGTACCCGTAATGAAAAATTCGTTTTTAACACTGGTTTCCAACTGTCAAACTTTTGTGAAAACACTTTGTTTAGGGTAAATTAACACAAATTTAAAACAAACTTAAATACTTTTCGTTTGAAAAAGTATTCATATAATTTATTTAATTTTTTTCCATAATTAATTTCTCACTTTTAATTACTTTTTTCACCTAAAGTAGCAGGAGCCGATCACACACATAGTAGATAGGAACCACTTAAGCTGCAAAGCAATATCAACGTCCTTGTAAACCAATACGTTGGTCTTCCTTTTTGTATTAAGTCCCATCTGTCTTGCCAGAGCTTATGCATATATGCATTCATCTCTTTGGCAATATATTTGGTATCGTCTCCAGACTTTTATCCTACAGCCGCATTAACTTTAAATCCTCGAAATTTGTCGCATTAATTTTAAATCATCAAAATTTGATTTTTTCAGTTCTAGCGTAATTTGTACTTGAGTAAGTGCATGAGTGATTTTTAAATCTAAAGGAATTGTCCCCAATATCACTTGCACCACTTCTGTAGATACAGTTCTGCAACAACGCGTCATCGTCAATAACATAGTTCTTTGCATGGAAGATCTGGAAGATTGATCCTGTAATATTATGC
This sequence comes from Panorpa germanica, assembly GCA_963678705.1. Taxonomy (NCBI): domain Eukaryota; kingdom Metazoa; phylum Arthropoda; class Insecta; order Mecoptera; family Panorpidae; genus Panorpa; species Panorpa germanica. Next base: position 9,833 of record CAVMBN010000171.1, read on the forward strand.
CGAAGCACAATACACAACTATTAGCATAAATGCCCCCTTGTATAGTGTCGGCATAGTTGCCGAGTTTAAGCTTCATTCCGTCCTTGTGACACGCGCAAAGTGTGTTACAAGTTTATCATTCGTTGTTACTGTATTTGTTTCGTAGATTTGTAGCTTCAAAAAACTACAGATTTTATATATAGCAGGTTGAGAACGGCTTTCTAGGGTTTCTGTACTATTTGCGCCGATAAGGATCACATTATCGTTGGCAAAACATATGTCTACACAACCTTTCGAGTGAGAAACACAGTTCTCGTCGAATACCATGTTCCAGAGCTCAGGCCCCATTACAGATCGCTGAGGACAACCTTTAGATAGTTGCCTTTTCATGAAACGGTAATCGGTTTCTAAAATAATGTTCGACAATGAAAATAGTTCTTCATAGCGCAGTAGACGTACCTATAGGTTTTTGCCGGTCTATATCTTTGAAGGTCACTTGGCCACCGGACATCAACAAAGGCACACTGAATTTCTATAAATATCTCATATACATACTTGTACTTATGCCTACTTACTTACCATTTGTTTGTTACCATTGAATGTTCATGAACGATCAATCACTATTTCCAAGAAAACCGCATATATTGTTCACTTAATCACTTATAACAATTAATACACTCTCATTATTATTTAAAACACGCATTTATATAAACTAATTCTTGTGTTTTAATATTATTTATAGTTAATGTTATTCGACTTACTTGATAGTGAGCGGCACCCTTTTGTCTTCCGTATATTTGTAGTGTTTATATGAGGTCTTCCTTATATATCTCTACAGATTTCTTGAATTTTAAACCACTTGATGTTTTAGCACTAACACTAACCTAATTATTATCACTTTTTTTGTCTATCGCACTTATTAATGTCTTATATCAAACATCAAAGTTACAAATTTGAGGTTATGTTTATAAGACCGCGTGTACCCGTAATGAAAAATTCGTTTTTAACACTGGTTTCCAACTGTCAAACTTTTGTAAAAACACTTTGTTTAGGGTAAATTAACAAAAATTTAAAACAAACTTAAATACTTTTCGTTTAAAAAAGTATTCATATAATTTATTTAATTTTTTTCCATAATTAATTTCTCACTTTTAATCACTTTTTTCACCTAAAGTTGCAGGAGCTGAACACACACAAAGTAGATAGGAACCACTTGTGTTGCAAAGCAATATTAACGTCCTTGTAAACCAATACGTAGGTATTCCTTTTTGTATTAAGTCCCATCTGTCTTGCCAGAGCTTATGCATATATGCATTCATCTCTTTAGGCAATATATTTAGTTTCGTCTCCAGTCTTTTATCCTACAGCCGCATTAACTTTAAATCCTCGAAATTTGTCGCAATAATTTTAAATCATCAAAATTTGATTTTTTCAGTTCTAGCGTAATTTGTACTTGAGTAAGTGCATGAGTGATTTTTAAATCTAAAGGAATTTTCCCCAATATCACCTGCACCACTTCTGTAGATACAGTTCTGCAACAACGCGTCATCGTCAATAACATAGTTCTTTGCATGGAAGATCTGGATGATTGATCGTGTAATACCATGCCGAAGCACAATACACAACCATTGGCATAAATGCCTTTTGTATAGTGTCGGCATAGTTGCCGAGTTTAAGCTTCATTCCGTCCTTGTGACACGCGCAAGGTGTGTTACAAGTTTATCATTCGTTGTTACCGTATTTGTTTCGTAGCTTTGTAGCTTCAAAAAACTACAGATTTTATCAATAGCAGGTCGAGAACAGCTTTCTAGTTGTTCTGTACTATTTGCACTGATAGGGATCACATTATCGTTGGCAAAACATACGTTTACACAACCTTTCGAGTGAGAAACACAGTTCTCGTCGAATACTATGCTCCAGAGCTCAGGCCCCATTACGGATCGCTGAGGACAACCTCAAGATAGTTGCCTTTTTATGAAACGGTTATCGGTTTGTAAAATTAATGTTCGACAATGAAAATAGTTCTCCATTGCGCAGTAGACGCACCTAGAGGTTTTTGCCGGTCTAATTCTTTGAAGTTCACTTGGCCACCATACATTATCAAAGGCACACTGAATTTCTATAAATATCTCATGTACATACTTGGACTTATGCCTACTTACTTACCATTTGTTTGTTACCATTAAATGTTCATGAACGATCAATCACTATTTCCAAGAAAACCGCATATATTGTTCACTTAATCACTTATAACAATTAATACATTCTCTTTATTATTTAAAACACGCATTTATATAAACTAATTCTTATGTTTTAATAATATTTATAGTTAATGTTAATCGACTTACTTGATAGTGGGCGGCAACGTTTTGTCTTTCGTATATTTGTAGTGTTTATATGAGGTCTTCCTTATATATCTCTACAGATTTCTTGAATCTCTTAACCACTTGATGTTTTAGCACTAACACTAACCTAATTATTATCACTTTTTTTGTCTATCGCACTTATTAATGTCTTATATTAAACATCAAAGTTACAATTTTGCGGTTATGTTTATAAGACCGCGTGTACGCGTAATGAAAAATTCGTTTTTAACACTGGATTCCAACTGTCAAACTTTTGTAAAAACACTTTGTTTAGGGTAAATTAACACAAATTTAAAACAAACTTAAATACTTTTCGTTTGAAAAAGTATTCATATAATTTATTTAATTTTTTTCCATAATTAATTTCTCACTTTTAATCACTTTTTTCACCTAAAGTAGCAGGAGCCGATCACACACATAGTATATAGGAACCACTTGTGCTGCAAAGCAATATCAACGTCCTTGTAAACCAATACGTAGGTCTTCCTTTTTGTATTAGGTCTCATCTGTCTTGCCAGAGCTTATGCATATATGCATTCATCTCTTTGGCATTATATTTGGTATCGTCTCCAGACTTTTATCCTACAGCCGCATTAACTTTAAATTCTCGAAATTTGTCGCATTAATTTTAAATAATCAAAATTTGATTTTTTCAGTTCTAGCGTAATTTGTACTTGAGTAAGTGCATGAGTGATTTTTAAATCTAAAGGAATTGTCCTCAATATCACTTGCACCACTTCTGTAGGTACAGTTCTGCAACAACGCGTCATCGTCAATAACATAGTTCTTTGCATTGAAGATCTGGAAGATTGATCCTGTAATACCATGCCGAAGCACAATACACAACTATTAGCATAAATGCCCCCTTGTATAGTGTCGGCATAGTTGCCGAGTTTAAGCTTCATTCCGTCCTTGTGACACGCGCAAGGTGTGTTACAAGTGTATCATTCGTTGTTACTGTATTTGTTTCGTAGATTTGTAGCTTAAAGAAACTACAGATTTTATATATAGCAGGTCGAGAACGGCTTTCTAGGGTTTCTGTACTATTTGCACCGATAAGGATCACATTATCGTTGGCAAAACATATGTCTACACAACCTTTCGAGTGAGAAACACAGTTCTCGTCGAATACCATGTTCCAGAGCTCAGGCCCCATTACAGATCGCTGAGGACAACCTTTAGATAGTTGCCTTTTCATGGAACGGTAATCGGTTTGTAAAATAATGTTCGACAATAAAAATAGTTCTTCATAGTGCAGTAGACGTACCTATAGGTTTTTGCCGGTCTAATTCTTTGAAGGTCACTTGGCCACCGGACATCAACAAAGGCACACTAAATTTCTATAAATATCTTAAATACATACTTGTACTTATGCCTACTTACTTACCATTTGTTTGTTACCATTGAATGTTCATGAACGATCAATCATTATTTCCAAGAAAACCGCATATATTGTTCACTTAATCACTTATAACAATTAATACACTCTCATTATTATTTAAAACACGTATTTATATAAACTACTTCTTGTGTTTTAATATTATATATAGTTAATGTTATTCGACTTACTTGATAGTGGGTGGCAACCTTTTGTCTTCCGTATATTTGTAGTGTTTATATGAGGTCTTCCTTAAATATCTCTACAGATTTCTTGAATTTTAAACCACTTGATGTTTTAGCACTAACACTAACCTAATTATTATCACTTTTTTTGTTTATCGCACTTAATAATGTCTTATATCAAACATCAAAGTTACAAATTTGAGGTTATGTTTATAAAACCGCGTGTATGCGTAATGAAAAATTCGTTTTTAACACTGGTTTCCAACTGTCAAACTTTTGTGAAAACACTTTGTTTAGGGTAAATTAACACAAATTTAAAACAAACTTAAATACTTTTCGTTTGAAAAAGTATTCATATAATTTATTTAATTTTTTTCCATAATTAATTTCTCACTTTTAATCACTTTTTTCACCTAAAGTAGCAGGAGCCGATCACACACATAGTAGATAGGAACCACTTGTGCTGCAAAGCAATATCAACGTCCTTGTAAACCAATACGTAGGTCTTCCTTTTTGTATTAAGTCCCATCTGTCTTGCCAGAGCTTATGCATATATGCATTCATCTCTTTGGCAATATATTTGGTATCGTCTCCAGACTTTTATCCTACAGCCGCATTAACTTTAAATCCTCGAAATTTGTCGCATTAATTTTAAATCATCAAAATTTGATTTTTTCAGTTCTAGCGTAATTTGTACTTGAGTAAGTGAATGAGTGATTTTTAAATCTAAAGGAATTGTCCCCAATATCACTTGCACCACTTCTGTAGATACAGTTCTGCAACAACGCGTCATCGTCAATAACATAGTTCTTTGCATGGAAGATCTGGAAGATTGATCCTGTAATACCATGCCGAAGCACAATACACAACTATTAGCATAAATGCCCCCTTGTATAGTGTCGGCATAGTTGCCGAGTTTAAGCTTCATTCCGTCCTTGTGACACGCGCAAGGTGTGTTACAAGTTTATCATTCGTTGTTACTGTATTTGTTTCGTAGATTTGTAGCTTCAAGAAACTACAGATTTTATATATAGCAGGTCGAGAACGGCTTTCTAGGGTTTCTGTACTATTTGCGCCGATAAAGATCACATTATTGTTGGCAAAACATATGTCTACACAACCTTTCGAGTGAGAAACACAGTTCTCGTCGAATACTATGTTTTAGAGCTTAGGCCTTATTACAGATCGCAGAGGACAACCTTTAGATAGTTGCCTTTTCATGAAACGGTAATCGGTTTCTAAAATAATGTTCGACAATGAAAATAGTTCTTCATAGCGCAGTAGACGTACCTATAGGTTTTTGCCGGTCTAATTCTTTGAAGGTCACTTGGCCACCAGACATCAACAAAGGCACACTGAATTTCTATAAATATCTCATATATATACTTGTACTTATGCCTACTTACTTACCATTTGTTTGTTACCATTGAATGTTCATGAACGATCAATCACTATTTCCAAGAAAACCGCTTATATTGTTCACTTAATCACTTATAACAATTAATACACTCTCATTATTATTTAAAACACGCTTTTATATAAACTAATTCTTGTGTTTTAATATTATTTATAGTTAATGTTATTCGACTTACTTGATAGTGAGCGGCAACCTTTTGTCTTCCGTATATTTGTAGTGTTTATATGAGGTCTTCCTTATATATCTCTACAGATTTCTTGAATTTTAAACCACTTGATGTTTTAGCACTAACACTAACCTAATTATTATCACTTTTTTTGTCTATCGCACTTATTAATGTCTTATATCAAACATCAAAGTTACAAATTTGAGGTTATGTTTATAAGACCGCGTGTACGCGTAATGATAAATTCATTTTTAACACTGGTTTCCAACTGTCAAACTTTTGTAAAAACACTTTGTTTAATGTAAATTAACACAAATTTAAAACAAACTTAAATACTTTTCGTTTGAAAAAGTATTCATATAATTTATTTAATTTCTTTCCATAATTAATTTCTCACTTTTAATCACTTTTTTTACCTAAAGTAGCAGGAGCCGATCACACACATAGTAGATAGGAACCACTTGTGTTGCAAAGCAATATTAACGTCCTTGTTAACCATTACGTATGTCTTCCTTTTTGTATTAAGTCCCATCTGTTTTGCCAGAGCTTATTCATATATGCATTCATCTCTTTGGCAATATATTTGGTATCGTCTCCAGACTTTTATCCTACAGCCGCATTAACTTTAAATTCTCGAAATTTGTCGCATTAATTTTAAATAATCAAAATTTGATTTTTTCAGTTCTAGCGTAATTTGTACTTGAGTAAGTGCATGAGTGATTTTTAAATCTAAAGGAATTGTCCTCAATATCACTTGCACCACTTCTGTAGGTACAGTTCTGCAACAACGCGTCATCGTCAATAACATAGTTCTTTGCATTGAAGATCTGGAAGATTGATCCCGTAATACCATGCCGAAGCACAATACACAACTATTAGCATAAATGCCCCCTTGTATAGTGTCAACATAGTTGCCGAGTTTAAGCTTCATTCCTTCCTTGTGACACGCGCAAGGTGTGTTACAAGTTTATCATTCGTTGTTACTGTATTTGTTTCGTAGCTTTGTAGCTTCAAGAAACTACAGATTTTATATATAGCAGGTCGAGAACGACTTTCTAGGGTTTCTGTACTATTTGCACCGATAAGGATCACATTATCGTTGGCAAAACATATGTCTACACAACCTTTCGAGTGAGAAACACAGTTCTCGTCGAATACCATGTTCCAGAGCTCAGGCCCCATTACAGATCGCTAAGGACAACCTTTAGATAGTTGCCTTTTCATGGAACGGTAATCGGTTTGTAAAATAATGTTCGACAATGAAAATAGTTCTCCATAGCGCAGTAGACGTACCTATAGGGTTTTGCCGGTCTGATTCTTTGAAGGTCACTTGGCCACCGGACATCAACAAAGGCACACTGAATTTCTATAAATATCTCAAATACATACTTGTACTTATGCCTACTTACTTACCATTTGTTTGTTACCATTGAATGTTCATGAACGATCAATCATTATTTCCAAGAAAACCGCATATATTGTTCACTTAATCACTTATAACAATTAATACACTCTCATTATTATTTAAAACACGCATTTATATAAACTACTTCTTGTGTTTTAATATTATATATAGTTAATGTTATTCGACTTACTTGATAGTGGGTGGCAACCTTTTCTCTTCCGTATATTTGTAGTGTTTATATGAGGTCTTCCTTATATATCTCTACAGATTTCTTGAATTTTAAACCACTTGATGTTTTAGCACTAACACTAACCTAATTATTATCACTTTTTTTGTTTATCGCACTTATTAATGTCTTATATCAAACATCAAAGTTACAAATTTGAGGTTATGTTTATAAAACCGCGTGTATGCGTAATGAAAAATTCGTTTTTAACACTGGTTTCCAACTGTCAAACTTTTGTGAAAACACTTTGTTTAGGGTAAATTAACACAAATTTAAAACAAACTTAAATACTTTTCGTTTGAAAAAGTATTCATATAATTTATTTAATTTTTTTCCATAATTAATTTCTTACTTTTAATCACTTTTTTCACCTAAAGTAGCAGGAGCCGATCACACACATAGTAGATAGGAACCACTTGTGCTGCAAAGCAATACCAACGTCCTTGTAAACCAATACGTAGGTCTTCCTTTTTGTATTAAGTCCCATCTGTCTTGCCAGAGCTTATGCATATATGCATTCATCTCTTTGGCAATATATTTGGTATCGTCTCCAGACTTTTATCCTACAGCCGCATTAACTTTAAATCCTCGAAATTTGTCGCATTAATTTTAAATCATCAAAATTTGATTTTTTCAGTTCTAGCGTAATTTGTACTTGAGTAAGTGCATGAGTGATTTTTAAATCTAAAGGAATTGTCCCCAATATCACTTGCACCACTTCTGTAGATACAGTTCTGCAACAACGCGTCATCGTCAATAACATAGTTCTTTGCATGGAAGATCTGGAAGATTGATCCTGTAATACCATGCCGAAGCACAATACACAACTATTAGCATAAATGCCCCCTTGTATAGTGTCGGCATAGTTGCCGAGTTTAAGCTTCATTCCGTCCTTGTGACACGCGCAAGGTGTGTTACAAGTTTATCATTCGTTGTTACTGTATTTGTTTCGTAGATTTGTAGCTTCAAGAAACTACAGATTTTATATATAGCAGGTCGAGAACGGCTTTCTAGGGTTTCTGTACTATTTGCGCCGATAAAGATCACATTATTGTTGGCAAAACATATGTCTACACAACCTTTCGAGTGAGAAACACAGTTCTCGTCGAATACCATGTTTTAGAGCTTAGGCCTTATTACAGATCGCAGAGGACAACCTTTAGATAGTTGCCTTTTCATGAAACGGTAATCGGTTTCTAAAATAATGTTCGACAATGAAAATAGTTCTTCATAGCGCAGTAGACGTACCTATAGGTTTTTGCCGGTCTAATTCTTTGAAGGTCACTTGGCCACCGGACATCAACAAAGGCACACTGAATTTCTATAAATATCTCATATATATACTTGTACTTATGCCTACTTACTTACCATTTGTTTGTTACCATTGAATGTTCATGAACGATCAATCACTATTTCCAAGAAAACCGCTTATATTGTTCACTTAATCACTTATAGCAATTAATACACTCTCATTATTATTTAAAACACGCTTTTATATAAACTAATTCTTGTGTTTTATTATTATTTATAGTTAATGTTATTCGACTTACTTGATAGTGAGCGGCAACCTTTTGTCTTCCGTATATTTGTAGTGTTTATATGAGGTCTTCCTTATATATCTCTACAGATTTCTTGAATTTTAAACCACTTGATGTTTTAGCACTAACACTAACCTAATTATTATCACTTTTTTTGTCTATCGCACTTATTAATGTCTTATATCAAACATCAAAGTTACAAATTTGAGGTTATGTTTATAAGACCGCGTGTACGCGTAATAATAAATTCATTTTTAACACTGGTTTCCAACTGTCAAACTTTTGTAAAAACACTTTGTTTAATGTAAATTAACACAAATTTAAAACAAACTTAAATACTTTTCGTTTGAAAAAGTATTCATATAATTTATTTAATTTCTTTCCATAATTAATTTCTCACTTTTAATCACTTTTTTTACCTAAATTAGCAGGAGCCGATCACACACATAGTAGATAGGAACTACTTGTGTTGCAAAGCAATATTACCGTCCTTGTTAACCATTACGTATGTCTTCCTTTTTGTATTAAGTCCCATCTGTTTTGCCAGAGCTTATTCATATATGCATTCATCTCTTTGGCAATATATTTGGTATCTTCTCCAGACTTTTATCCTACAGCCGCATTAACTTTAAATTCTCGAAATTTGTCGCATTAATTTTAAATAATCAAAATTTGATTTTTTCAGTTCTAGCGTAATTTGTACTTGAGTAAGTGCATGAGTGATTTTTAAATCTAAAGGAATTGTCCTCAATATCACTTGCACTACTTCTGTAGGTACAGTTCTGCAACAACGCGTCATCGTCAATAACATAGTTCTTTGCATTGAAGATCTGGAAGATTGATCCTGTAATACCATGCCGAAGCACAATACACAACTATTAGCATAAATGCCCCCTTGTATAGTGTCAACATAGTTGCCGAGTTTAAGCTTCATTCCGTCCTTGTGACACGCGCAAGGTGTGTTACAAGGTTATCATTCGTTGTTACTGTATTTGTTTCGTAGCTTTGTAGCTTCAAGAAACTACAGATTTTATATATAGCAGGTCGAGAACGACTTTCTAGGGTTTCTGTACTATTTGCACCGATAAGGATCACATTATCGTTGGCAAAACATATGTCTACACAACCTTTCGAGTGAGAAACACAGTTCTCGTCGAATACCATGTTCCAGAGCTCAGGCCCCATTACAGATCGCTAAGGACAACCTTTAGATAGTTGCCTTTTCATGGAACGGTAATCGGTTTGTAAAATAATGTTCGACAATGAAAATAGTTCTCCATAGCGCAGTAGACGTACCTATAGGGTTTTGCCGGTCTGATTCTTTGAAGGTCACTTGGCCACCGGACATCAACAAAGGCACACTGAATTTCTATAAATATCTCAAATACATACTTGTACTTATGCCTACTTACTTACCATTTGTTTGTTACCATTGAATGTTCATGAACGATCAATCATTATTTCCAAGAAAACCGCATATATTGTTCACTTAATCACTTATAACAATTAATACACTCTCATTATTATTTAAAACACGCATTTATATAAACTACTTCTTGTGTTTTAATATTATATATAGTTAATGTTATTCGACTTACTTGATAGTGGGTGGCAACCTTTTGTCTTCCGTATATTTGTAGTGTTTATATGAGGTCTTCCTTATATATCTCTACAGATTTCTTGAATTTTAAACCACTTGATGTTTTAGCACTAACACTAACCTAATTATTATCACTTTTTTTGTTTATCGCACTTATTAATGTCTTATATCAAACATCAAAGTTACAAATTTGAGGTTATGTTTATAAAACCGCGTGTATGCGTAATGAAAAATTCGTTTTTAACACTGGTTTCCAACTGTCAAACTTTTGTGAAAACACTTTGTTTAGGGTAAATTAACACAAATTTAAAACAAACTTAAATACTTTTCGTTTGAAAAAGTATTCATATAATTTATTTAATTTTTTTCCATAATTAATTTCTCACTTTTAATCACTTTTTTCACCTAAAGTAGCAGGAGCCGATCACACACATAGTAGATAGGAACCACTTGTGCTGCAAAGCAATACCAACGTCCTTGTAAACCAATACGTAGGTCTTCCTTTTTGTATTAAGTCCCATCTGTCTTGCCAGAGCTTATGCATATATGCATTCATCTCTTTGGCAATATATTTGGTATCGTCTCCAGACTTTTATCCTACAGCCGCATTAACTTTAAATCCTCGAAATTTGTCGCATTAATTTTAAATCATCAAAATTTGATTTTTTCAGTTCTAGCGTAATTTGTACTTGAGTAAGTGCATGAGTGATTTTTAAATCTAAAGGAATTGTCCCCAATATCACTTGCACCACTTCTGTAGATACAGTTCTGCAACAACGCGTCATCGTCAATAACATAGTTCTTTGCATGGAAGATCTGGAAGATTGATCCTGTAATACCATGCCGAAGCACAATACACAACTATTAGCATAAATGCCCCCTTGTATAGTGTCGGCATAGTTGCCGAGTTTAAGCTTCATTCCGTCCTTGTGACACGCGCAAGGTGTGTTACAAGTTTATCATTCGTTGTTACTGTATTTGTTTCGTAGATTTGTAGCTTCAAGAAACTACAGATTTTATATATAGCAGGTCGAGAACGGCTTTCTAGGGTTTCTGTACTATTTGCGCCGATAAAGATCACATTATTGTTGGCAAAACATATGTCTACACAACCTTTCGAGTGAGAAACACAGTTCTCGTCGAATACCATGTTTTAGAGCTTAGGCCTTATTACAGATCGCAGAGGACAACCTTTAGATAGTTGCCTTTTCATGAAACGGTAATCGGTTTCTAAAATAATGTTCGACAATGAAAATAGTTCTCCATAGCGCAGTAGACGTACCTATAGGGTTTTGCCGGTCTGATTCTTTGAAGGTCACTTGGCCACCGGACATCAACAAAGGCACACTGAATTTCTATAAATATCTCAAATACATACTTGTACTTATGCCTACTTACTTACCATTTGTTTGTTACCATTGAATGTTCATGAACGATCAATCATTATTTCCAAGAAAACCGCATATATTGTTCACTTAATCACTTATAACAATTAATACACTCTCATTATTATTTAAAACACGCATTTATATAAACTACTTCTTGTGTTTTAATATTATATATAGTTAATGTTATTCGACTTACTTGATAGTGGGTGGCAACCTTTTGTCTTCCGTATATTTGTAGTGTTTATATGAGGTCTTCCTTATATATCTCTACAGATTTCTTGAATTTTAAACCACTTGATGTTTTAGCACTAACACTAACCTAATTATTATCACTTTTTTTGTTTATCGCACTTATTAATGTCTTATATCAAACATCAAAGTTACAAATTTGAGGTTATGTTTATAAAACCGCGTGTATGCGTAATGAAAAATTCGTTTTTAACACTGGTTTCCAACTGTCAAACTTTTGTGAAAACACTTTGTTTAGGGTAAATTAACACAAATTTAAAACAAACTTAAATACTTTTCGTTTGAAAAAGTATTCATATAATTTATTTAATTTTTTTCCATAATTAATTTCTCACTTTTAATCACTTTTTTCACCTAAAGTAGCAGGAGCCGATCACACACATAGTAGATAGGAACCACTTGTGCTGCAAAGCAATACCAACGTCCTTGTAAACCAATACGTAGGTCTTCCTTTTTGTATTAAGTCCCATCTGTCTTGCCAGAGCTTATGCATATATGCATTCATCTCTTTGGCAATATATTTGGTATCGTCTCCAGACTTTTATCCTACAGCCGCATTAACTTTAAATCCTCGAAATTTGTCGCATTAATTTTAAATCATCAAAATTTGATTTTTTCAGTTCTAGCGTAATTTGTACTTGAGTAAGTGCATGAGTGATTTTTAAATCTAAAGGAATTGTCCCCAATATCACTTGCACCACTTCTGTAGATACAGTTCTGCAACAACGCGTCATCGTCAATAACATAGTTCTTTGCATGGAAGATCTGGAAGATTGATCCTGTAATACCATGCCGAAGCACAATACACAACTATTAGCATAAATGCCCCCTTGTATAGTGTCGGCATAGTTGCCGAGTTTAAGCTTCATTCCGTCCTTGTGACACGCGCAAGGTGTGTTACAAGTTTATCATTCGTTGTTACTGTATTTGTTTCGTAGATTTGTAGCTTCAAGAAACTACAGATTTTATATATAGCAGGTCGAGAACGGCTTTCTAGGGTTTCTGTACTATTTGCGCCGATAAAGATCACATTATTGTTGGCAAAACATATGTCTACACAACCTTTCGAGTGAGAAACACAGTTCTCGTCGAATACCATGTTTTAGAGCTTAGGCCTTATTACAGATCGCAGAGGACAACCTTTAGATAGTTGCCTTTTCATGAAACGGTAATCGGTTTCTAAAATAATGTTCGACAATGAAAATAGTTCTTCATAGCGCAGTAGACGTACCTATAGGTTTTTGCCGGTCTAATTCTTTGAAGGTCACTTGGCCACCGGACATCAACAAAGGCACACTGAATTTCTATAAATATCTCATATATATACTTGTACTTATGCCTACTTACTTACCATTTGTTTGTTACCATTGAATGTTCATGAACGATCAATCACTATTTCCAAGAAAACCGCTTATATTGTTCACTTAATCACTTATAGCAATTAATACACTCTCATTATTATTTAAAACACGCTTTTATATAAACTAATTCTTGTGTTTTATTATTATTTATAGTTAATGTTATTCGACTTACTTGATAGTGAGCGGCAACCTTTTGTCTTCCGTATATTTGTAGTGTTTATATGAGGTCTTCCTTATATATCTCTACAGATTTCTTGAATTTTAAACCACTTGATGTTTTAGCACTAACACTAACCTAATTATTATCACTTTTTTTGTCTATCGCACTTATTAATGTCTTATATCAAACATCAAAGTTACAAATTTTAGGTTATGTTTATAAGACCGCGTGTACGCGTAATAATAAATTCATTTTTAACACTGGTTTCCAACTGTCAAACTTTTGTAAAAACACTTTGTTTAATGTAAATTAACACAAATTTAAAACAAACTTAAATACTTTTCGTTTGAAAAAGTATTCATATAATTTATTTAATTTCTTTCCATAATTAATTTCTCACTTTTAATCACTTTTTTTACCTAAATTAGCAGGAGCCGATCACACACATAGTAGATAGGAACCACTTGTGTTGCAAAGCAATATTAACGTCCTTGTTAACCATTACGTATGTCTTCCTTTTTGTATTAAGTCCCATCTGTTTTGCCAGAGCTTATTCATATATGCATTCATCTCTTTGGCAATATATTTGGTATCTTCTCCAGACTTTTATCCTACAGCCGCATTAACTTTAAATTCTCGAAATTTGTCGCATTAATTTTAAATAATCAAAATTTGATTTTTTCAGTTCTAGCGTAATTTGTACTTGAGTAAGTGCATGAGTGATTTTTAAATCTAAAGGAATTGTCCTCAATATCACTTGCACTACTTCTGTAGGTACAGTTCTGCAACAACGCGTCATCGTCAATAACATAGTTCTTTGCATTGAAGATCTGGAAGATTGATCCTGTAATACCATGCCGAAGCACAATACACAACTATTAGCATAAATGCCCCCTTGTATAGTGTCAACATAGTTGCCGAGTTTAAGCTTCATTCCGTCCTTGTGACACGCGCAAGGTGTGTTACAAGTTTATCATTCGTTGTTACTGTATTTGTTTCGTAGCTTTGTAGCTTCAAGAAACTACAGATTTTATATATAGCAGGTCGAGAACGACTTTCTAGGGTTTCTGTACTATTTGCACCGATAAGGATCACATTATCGTTGGCAAAACATATGTCTACACAACCTTTCGAGTGAGAAACACAGTTCTCGTCGAATACCATGTTCCAGAGCTCAGGCCCCATTACAGATCGCTAAGGACAACCTTTAGATAGTTGCCTTTTCATGAAACGGTAATCGGTTTGTAAAATAATGTTCGACAATGAAAATAGTTCTCCATAGCGCAGTAGACGTACCTATAGGGTTTTGCCGGTCTGATTCTTTGAAGGTCACTTGGCCACCGGACATCAACAAAGGCACACTGAATTTCTATAAATATCTCAAATACATACTTGTACTTATGCCTACTTACTTACCATTTGTTTGTTACCATTGAATGTTCATGAACGATCAATCATTATTTCCAAGAAAACCGCATATATTGTTCACTTAATCACTTATAACAATTAATACACTCTCATTATTATTTAAAACACGCATTTATATAAACTACTTCTTGTGTTTTAATATTATATATAGTTAATGTTATTTGACTTACTTGATAGTGGGTGGCAACCTTTTGTCTTCCGTATATTTGTAGTGTTTATATGAGGTCTTCCTTATATATCTCTACAGATTTCTTGAATTTTAAACCACTTGATGTTTTAGCACTAACACTAACCTAATTATTATCACTTTTTTTGTTTATCGCACTTATTAATGTCTTATATCAAACATCAAAGTTACAAATTTGAGGTTATGTTTATAAAACCGCGTGTATGCGTAATGAAAAATTCGTTTTTAACACTGGTTTCCAACTGTCAAACTTTTGTGAAAACACTTTGTTTAGGGTAAATTAACACAAATTTAAAACAAACTTAAATACTTTTCGTTTGAAAAAGTATTCATATAATTTATTTAATTTTTTTCCATAATTAATTTCTCACTTTTAATCACTTTTTTCACCTAAAGTAGCAGGAGCCGATCACACACATAGTAGATAGGAACCACTTGTGCTGCAAAGCAATATCAACGTCCTTGTAAACCAATACGTAGGTCTTCCTTTTTGTATTGAGTCCCATCTGTCTTGCCAGAGCTTATGCATATATGCATTCATCTCTTTGGCAATATATTTGGTATCGTCTCCAGACTTTTATCCTACAGCCGCATTAACTTTAAATCCTCGAAATTTGTCGCATTAATTTTAAATAATCAAAATTTGATTTTTTCAGTTCTAGCGTAATTTGTACTTGAGTAAGTGCATGAGTGATTTTTAAATCTAAAGGAATTGTCCCCAATATCACTTGCACCACTTCTGTAGATACAGTTCTGCAACAACGCGTCATCGTCATTAACATAGTTCTTTGCATGGAAGATCTGGAAGATTGATCCTGTAATACCATGCCGAAGCACAATACACAACTATTAGCATAAATGCCCCTTTGTATAGTGTCGGCATAGTTGCCGAGTTTAAGCTTCATTCCATCCTTGTGACACGCGCAAGGTGTGTTACAAGTTTATCATTCGTTGTTACTGTATTTGTTTCGTAGATTTGTAGCTTCAAGAAACTACAGATTTTATATATTGCAGGTCGAGAACGGCTTTCTAGGGTTTCTGTACTATTTGCGCCGATAAGGATCACATTATCGTTGGCAAAACATATTTCTACACAACATTTCGAGTGAGATACACAGTTCTCGTCGAATACCATGTTCCAGAGCTCAGGCCCCATTACAGATCGCTGAGGACAACCTTTAGATAGTTGCCTTTTCATGAAACGGTAATCGGTTTCTAAAATAATGTTCGACAATGAAAATAGTTCTTCATAGCGCAGTAGACGTACCTATAGGTTTTTGCCGGTCTAATTCTTTAAAGGTCACTTGGCCACCGGACATCAACAAAGGCACACTGAATTTCTATAAATATCTTATATACATACTTGTACTTATGCCTACTTACTTACCATTTGTTTGTTACCATTGAATGTTCATGAACGATCAATCACTATTTCCAAGAAAACAGCATATATTGTTCACTTAATCACTTATAACAATTAATACACTCTCATTATTATTTAAAACACGCATTTATATAAACTAATTCTTGTGTTTTAATATTATTTATAGTTAATGTTATTCGACTTACTTGATAGTGAGCGGCAACCTTTTGTCTTCCGTATATTTGTAGTGTTTATATGAGGTCTTCCTTATATATCTCTACAGATTTCTTGAATTTTAAACCACTTGATGTTTTAGCACTAACACTAACCTAATTATTATCACTTTTTTTGTCTATCGCACTTATTAATGTCTTATATCAAACATCAAAGTTACAAATTTGAGGTTATGTTTATAAGACCGCGTGTACCCGTAATGAAAAATTCGTTTTTAACACTGGTTTCCAACTGTCAAACTTTTGTAAAAACACTTTGTTTAGGGTAAATTAACAAAAATTTAAAACAAACTTAAATACTTTTCGTTTAAAAAAGTACTCATATAATTTATTTAATTTTTTTCCATAATTAATTTCTCACTTTTAATCACTTTTTTCACCTAAAGTAGCAGGAGCCGAACACACACAAAGTAGATAGGAACCACTTGTGTTGCAAAGCAATATTAACGTCCTTGTAAACCAATACGTAAGTATTCCTTTTTGTATTAAGTCCCATCTGTCTTGCCAGAGCTTATGCATATATGCATTCATCTCTTTAGGCAATATATTTGGTTTCGTCTCCAGTCTTTTATCCTACAGCCGCATTAACTTTAAATCCTCGAAATTTGTCGCAATCATTTTAAATCATCAAAATTTGATTTTTTCAGTTCTAGCGTAATTTGTACTTGAGTAAGTGCATGAGTGATTTTTAAATCTAAAGGAATTTTCCCCAATATTACCTGCACCACTTCTGTAGATACAGTTCTGCAACAACGCGTCATCGTCAATAACATAGTTCTTTGCATGGAAGATCTGGATGATTGATCGTGTAATACCATGCCGAAGCACAATACACAACCATTGGCATAAATGCCTTTTGTATAGTGTCGGCATAGTTGCCGAGTTTAAGCTTCATTCCGTCCTTGTGACACGCGCAAGGTGTGTTACAAGTTTATCATTCGTTGTTACCGTATTTGTTTCGTAGCTTTGTAGCTTCAAAAAACTACAGATTTTATCAATAGCAGGTCGAGAACAGCTTTCTAGTTGTTCTGTACTATTTGCACTGATAGGGATCACATTATCGTTGGCAAAACATACGTTTACACAACCTTTCGAGTGAGAAACACAGTTCTCGTCGAATACTATGTTCCAGAGCTCAGGCCCCATTACGGATCGCTGAGGACAACCTCAAGATAGTTGCCTTTTCATGGAACGGTTATCGGTTTGTAAAATTAATGTTCGACAATGAAAATAGTTCTCCATTGCGCAGTAGACGCACCTAGAGGTTTTTGCCGGTCTAATTCTTTGAAGTTCACTTGGTTACCATACATTATCAAAGGCACACTGAATTTCTATAAATATCTCATGTACATACTTGGACTTATGCCTACTTACTTACCATTTGTTTGTTACCATTAAATGTTCATGAACGATCAATCACTATTTCCAAGAAAACCGCATATATTGTTCACTTAATCACTTATAACAATTAATACATTCTCTTTATTATTTAAAACACGCATTTATATAAACTAATTCTTATGTTTTAATAATATTTATAGTTAATGTTAATCGACTTACTTGATAGTGGGCGGCAACGTTTTGTCTTTCGTATATTTGTAGTGTTTATATAAGGTCTTCCTTATATATCTCTACAGATTTCTTGAATCTCTTAACCACTTGATGTTTTAGCACTAACACTAACCTAATTATTATCACTTTTTTTGTCTATCGCACTTATTAATGTCTTATATCAAACATCAAAGTTACAATTTTGCGGTTATGTTTATAAGACCGCGTGTACGCGTAATGAAAAATTCGTTTTTAACACTGGATTCCAACTGTCAAACTTTTGGTAAAACACTTTGTTTAGGGTAAATTAACACAAATTTAAAACAAACTTAATTACTTTTCGTTTAAAAAAGTATTCATATAATTTATTTAATTTTTTTCCATAATTAATTTCTTACTTTTAATCACTTTTTTCACCTAAAGTAGCAGGAGCCGATCACACACATAGTAGATAGGAACCACTTGTGTTGCAAAGCAATATTAACGTCCTTGTAAACCAATACGTAGGTCTTCCTTTTTGTATTAAGTCCCATCTGTCTTGCCAGAGCTTATGCATATATGCATTCATCTCTTTGGCAATATATTTGGTATCGTCTCCAGACATTTACCCTACAGCCGCATTAACTTTAAATCCTCGAAATTTGTCGCATTAATTTTAAATCATCAAAATTTGATTTTTTCAGTTCTAGCGTAATTTGTACTTGAGTAAGTGCATGAGTGATTTTTAAATCTAAAGGAATTGTCCCCAATATTACCTGCACCACTTCTGTAGATACAGTTCTGCAACAACGCGTCATCGTCAATAATATAGTTCTTTGCATGAAAGATCTGGAAGATTGATCCTGTAATACCGTGCTGAAACACAATACACAACCATTGGCATAAATGCCCCTTTGTATAGTGTCGGCATAGTTGCCGAATTTAAGCTTCATTCAGTCCTGGTGACACGCGCAAGGTGTGTTACAAGTTTATCATTCGTTGTTACCGTATTTTTTTTGTAGTTTTGTAGCTTCAAGAAACTACAGATTTTATCTATAGCAGGTCGAGAACGGCTTTCTAGTTGTTCTGTACTATTTGCACCGATCAGGATCACATTATCATTGGCAAAACATACGTTTACAAAACCTTTCGAGTGAGAAACACAGTTCTCGTCGAATACCATGTTCCAGAGCTCAGGCCCCATTACGGATCGCTGAGGACAACCTTTAGATAGTTGCCTTTTCATGGAACGATAATCGGTTTGTAAAATTAATGATCTACAATGAAAATAGTTCTCCATAGCGCAGTAGACGCACCAAAAGGTTTTTGCCGGTTTAATTCTTTGAAGGTCACTTGGCCACCAGACATTATCAAAAGCACACTGAATTTCTATAAATATCTCATGGACATACTTGTACTTATGCCTACTTACTTACCATTTGTTTGTTACCATTGAATGTTAATGAACGATCAATCACTATTTCCAAGAAAACCGCATATATTGTTCACTTAATCACTTATAACAATTAATACACTCTCTTTATTACTCAGAACACGCATTTATATAAACTAATTCTTATATTTTAATATTATTTATAGTTAATGTTAATCGACTTACTTGATAGTGGGCGGCAACCTTTTGTCTTCCGTATATTTGTAGTGTTTATATGAGGTCTTCCTTATATATCTCTACAGATTTCTTGAATTTTAAACCACTTGATGTTTCAGCACTAACACTAACCTAATTATTATCACTTTTTTTGTCTATCGCACTTTTTATTGTCTTACATCAAACATCAAAGTTACAAATTTGAGGTTATGTTTATAAGACCGCGTGTACGCGTAATGAAAAATTCGTTTTTAACACTGGTTTCCAACTGTCAAACTTTTGTAAAAACACTTTGTTTAGGGTAAATTAACACAAATTTTAAACAAACTTAAATACTTTTCGTTTAAAAAAGTATTCATATAATTTATTTAATTTTTTTCCATAATTAATTTCTCACTTTTAATCACTTTTTTCACCTAAAGTAGCAGGAGCCGAACACACACAAAGTAGATAGAAACCACTTGTGTTGCAAAGCAATATTAACGTCCTTGTAAACCAATACGTAAGTATTCCTTTTTGTATTAAGTCCCATCTGTCTTGCCAGAGCTTATGCATATATGCATTCATCTCTTTAGGCAATATATTTGGTTTCGTCTCCAGTCTTTTATCCTACAGCCGCATTAACTTTAAATCCTCGAAATTTGTCGCAATAATTTTAAATCATCAAAATTTGATTTTTTCAGTTCTAGCGTAATTTGTACTTGAGTAAGTGCATGAGTGATTTTTAAATCTAAAGGAATTGTCTCCAATATTACCTGCACCACTTCTGTAGATACAGTTCTGCAACAACGCGTCATCGTCAATAATATAGTTCTTTGCATGAAAGATCTGGAAGATTGATCGTGTAATACCTTGCCGAAGCACAATACACAACCATTGGCATAAATGCCTTTTGTATAGTGTCGGCATAGTTGCCGAGTTTAAGCTTTATTCCGTCCTTGTGACACGCGCAAGGTGTGTTACAAGTTTATCATTCGTTGTTACCGTATTTGTTTCGTAGCTTTGTAGCTTCAAAAAACTACAGATTTTATCAATAGCAGGTCGAGAACAGCTTTATAGTTGTTCTGTACTATTTGCACTGATAGGGATCACATTATCGTTGGCAAAACATACGTTTACACAACCTTTCGAGTGAGAAACACAGTTCTCGTCGAATACTATGTTCCAGAGCTCAGGCCCCATTACGGATCGCTGAGGACAACCTCAAGATAGTTGCCTTTTCATGGAACGGTTATCGGTTTGTAAAATTAATGTTCGACAATGAAAATAGTTCTCCATTGCGCAGTAGACGCACCTAGAGGTTTTTGCCGGTCTAATTCTTTGAAGTTCACTTGGTTACCATACATTATCAAAGGCACACTGAATTTCTATAAATATCTCATGTACATACTTGGACTTATGCCTACTTACTTACCATTTGTTTGTTACCATTAAATGTTCATGAACGATCAATCACTATTTCCAAGAAAACCGCATATATTGTTCACTTAATCACTTATAACAATTAATACACTCTCTTTATTACTCAGAACACGCATTTATATAAACTAATTCTTATATTTTAATATTATTTATAGTTAATGTTAATCGACTTACTTGATAGTGGACGGCAACCTTTTGTCTTCCGTATATTTGTAGTGTTTATAGGAGGTCTTCCTTATATAGCTCTACAGATTTCTTGAATTTCTTAACCACTTGATGTTTTAGCACTAACACTAACCTAATTATTATCCCTTTTTTTGTTTATCGCACTTATTAATGTCTTATATCAAACATCAAAGTTACAAATTTGAGGTTATGTTTATAAAACCGCGTGTACGCGTAATGAAAAATTCGTTTTTAACACTGGTTTCCAACTGTCAAACTTTTGTGAAAACACTTTGTTTAGGGTAAATTAACACAAATTTAAAACAAACTTAAATACTTTTCGTTTGAAAAAGTATTCATATAATTTATTTAATTTTTTTCCATAATTAATTTCTCACTTTTAATCACTTTTTTCACCTAAAGTAGCAGGAGCCGATCACACACATAGTAGATAGGAACTACTTGTGCTGCAAAGCAATATCAACGTCCTTGTAAACCAATACGTAGGTCTTCCTTTTTGTATTAAGTCCCATCTGTCTTGCCAGAGCTTATGCTTATATGCATTCATCTCTTTGGCAATATATTTGGTATCGTCTCCAGACATTTACCCTACAGCCGCATTAACTTTAAATCCTCGAAATTTGTCGCATTAATTTTAAATCATCAAAATTTGATTTTTTCAGTTCTAGCGTAATTTGTACTTGAGTAAGTGCATGAGTGATTTTTAAATCTAAAGGAGTTGTCCCCAATATCACTTGCACCACTTCTGTAGATACAGTTCTGCAACAACGCGTCATCGTCAATAACATAGTTCTTTGCATGAAAGATCTGGAAGATTGATCCTGTAATACCATGCCGAAGCACAATACACAACTATTAGCATAAATGCCCCCTTGTATAGTGTCGGCATAGTTGCCGAGTTTAAGCTTTATTCCGTCCTTGTGACACGCGCAAGGTGTGTTACAAGTTTATCATTCGTTGTTACTGTATTTGTTTCGTAGATTTGTAGCTTCAAGAAACTACAGATTTTATATATAGCAGGTCGAGAACGGCTTTTTAGGGTTTCTGTTCTATTTGCGCCGATAAGGATCACATTATCGTTGGCAAAACATATGTCTACACAACCTTTCGAGTGAGAAACACAGTTCTCGTCGAATACCATGTTTTAGAGCTCAGGCCCCATTACAGATCGCTGAGGACAACCTTTAGATAGTTGCCTTTTCATGAAACGGTAATCGGTTTCTAAAATAATGTTCGACAATGAAAATAGTTCTTCATAGCGCAGTAGACGTACCTATAGGTTTTTGCCGGTCTAATTCTTTGAAGGTCACTTGGCCACCGGACATCAACAAAGGCACACTGAATTTCTATAAATATCTCATATATATACTTGTACTTATGCCTACTTACTTACCATTTGTTTGTTACCATTGAATGTTCATGAACGATCAATCACTATTTCCAAGAAAACCGCTTATATTGTTCACTTAATCACTTATAACAATTAATACACTCTCATTATTATTTAAAACACGCATTTATATAAACTAATTCTTGTGTTTTAATATTATTTATAGTTAATGTTATTCGACTTACTTGATAGTGAGCGGCAACCTTTTGTCTTCCGTATATTTGTAGTGTTTATATGAGGTCTTCCTTATATATCTCAACAGATTTCTTGAATTTTAAACCACTTGATGTTTTAGCACTAACACTAACCTAATTATTATCACTTTTTTTGTCTATCGCACTTATTAATGTCTTATATCAAACATCAAAGTTACAAATTTGAGGTTATGTTTATAAGACCGCGTGTACGCGTAATGAAAAATTCATTTTTAACACTGGTTTCCAACTGTCAAACTTTTGTAAAAACACTTTGTTTAGGGTAAATTAACACAAATTTAAAACAAACTTAAATACTTTTCGTTTGAAAAAGTATTCATATAATTTATTTAATTTCTTTCCATAATTAATTTCTCACTTTTAATCACTTTTTTCACCTAAAGTAGCAGGAGCCGATCACACACATAGTAGATAGGAACCACTTGTGTTGCAAAGCAATATTAACGTCCTTTTTAACCATTACGTATGTCTTCCTTTTTGTATTAAGTCCCATCTGATTTGCCAGAGCTTATTCATATATGCATTCATCTCTTTGGCAATATATTTAGTATCGTCTCCAGACTTTTATCCTACAGCCGCATTAACTTTAAATTCTCGAAATTTGTCGCATTAATTTTAAATAATCAAAATTTGATTTTTTCAGTTCTAGCGTAATTTGTACTTGAGTAAGTGCATGAGTGATTTTTAAATCTAAAGGAATTGTCCCCAATATCACTTGCACCACTTCTGTAGATACAGTTCTGCAACAACGCGTCATCGTCAATAACATAGTTCTTTGCATTGAAGATCTGGAAGATTGATCCTGTAATACCATGCCGAAGCACAATACACAACTATTAGCATAAATGCCCCCTTGTATAGTGACGGCATAGTTGCCGAGTTTAAGCTTCATTCCGTCCTTGTGACACGCGCAAGGTGTGTTACAAGTTTATCATTCGTTGTTACTGTATTTGTTTCGTAGCTTTGTAGCTTCAAGAAACTACAGATTATATATATAGCAGGTCGAGAACGACTTTCTAGGGTTTCTGTACTATTTGCACCGATAAGGATCACATTATCGTTGGCAAAACATATGTCTACACAACCTTTCGAGTGAGAAACACAGTTCTCGTCGAATACCATGTTCCAGAGCTCAGGCCCCATTACAGATCGCTGAGGACAACCTTTAGATAGTTGCCTTTTCATGAAACGGTAATCGGTTTGTAAAATAATGTTCGACAATGAAAATAGTTCTCCATAGCGCAGTAGACGTACCTATAGGGTTTTGCCGGTCTAATTCTTTGAAGGTCACTTGGCCACCGGACATCAACAAAGGCACTCTGAATTTCTATAAATATCTCAAATTCATACTTGTACTTATGCCTACTTACTTACCATTTGTTTGTTACTATTGAATGTTCATGAACGATCAATCATTATTTCCAAGAAAACCGCATATATTGTTCACTTAATCACTTATAACAATTAATACACTCTCATTATTATTTAAAACACGCATTTATATAAACTACTTCTTGTGTTTTAATATTATATATAGTTAATGTTATTCGACTTACTTGATAGTGGGCGGCAACCTTTTGTCTTCCGTATATTTGTAGTGTTTATATGAGGTCTTCCTTATATATCTCTACAGATTTCTTGAATTTTAAACCACTTGATGTTTCAGCACTAACACTAACCTAATTATTATCACTTTTTTTGTCTATCGCACTTATTAATGTCTTACATCAAACATCAAAGTTACAAATTTAAGGTTATGTTTATAAGACCGCGTGTACGCGTAATGAAAAATTCGTTTTTAACACTGGTTTCCAACTGTCAAACTTTTGTAAAAACACTTTGTTTAGGGTAAATTAACACAAATTTAAAACAAACTTAAATACTTTTCGTTTGAAAAAGTATTCATATAATTTATTTAATTTCTTTCCATAATTAATTTCTCACTTTTAATCACGTTTTTCACCTAAAGTAGCAGGAGCCGATCACACACATAGTAGATAGGAACCACTTGTGTTGCAAAGCAATATTAACGTCCTTGTAAACCATTACGTATGTCTTCCTTTTTGTATTAAGTCCCATCTGTCTTGCCAGAGCTTATGCATATATGCATTTATCTCTTTAGCAATATATTTGATATAGTCTCCAGACTTTTATCCTACAGCCGCATTAACTTTAAATCCTCGAAATTTGTCGCATTAATTTTAAATCATCAAAATTTGATTTTTTCAGTTCTAGCGTAATTTGTACTTGAGTAAGTGCATAAGTGATTTTTAAATCTAAAGGAATTGTCCCCAATATCACTTGCACCACTTCTGTAGATACAGTTCTGCAACAACGCGTCATCGTCAATAACATAGATCTTTGCATGGAAGATCTGGAAGATTGATCCTGTCATACCATGCCGAAGCACAATACACAACTATTAGCATAAATGCCCCCTTGTATAGTGTCGGCATAGTTGCCGAGTTTAAGCTTCATTCCGTCCTTGTGACACGCGCAAGGTGTGTTACAAGTTTATTATTCGTTGTTACAGTATTTGTTTCGTAGCTTTGTAGCTTTAAGAAACTACAGATTTTATATATAGCAGGTCGAGAACGGCTTTCTAGGGTTTCTGTACTATTTGCACCGATAAGGATCACATTATCGTTGGCAAAACATATGTCTACACAACCTTTTGAGTGAGAAACACAGTTCTCGTCGGTTTGGGGAGTTTGGACCTTATAGAGATCTATAGGCTGGCTAGGGCGTATCTGCGATCTGTCGGCGGTATCCAAGTTCTCGAACGGCAAATGTCGCTCAGTTCCTTTCAATAGCTTAGGGTGCGCACAATTTGTTATGAAGCCTTGGACCTTTTTGTTATTAACTAATTATTAGCAATTTTTTATTTATATCAAAAGACACAGCAAAACATCAGAACGTTTTTAGATTACATTTATTTTAAAACTACACTATTGAATTACATAAATTGATTAAATATTTTAATTGATTAAAATACTAGTTACGACACTAAGTAAATGTAACTCGCGGTTTTAGTTAGGTATAATAATATGTGTAATTATTATTTTTTGTATATGCACTAATATGTTAAAGCGTGCGTTACGTTCCAGGTTTGAGTTAATAAGAATGAATCGGAAACATTTATGTAGTGTGGACCCTAAAGAAGTGACTCATATAAACAAAGGATGTTTACATAAGAAATAGTATCGTTTGCCCAAAGCGAGAAGTATATATGTGTGTATAAAATTAAATAGGCATAAAATATAAATGAATTAAAACATAGAAATCTTAAAACTAACATTAATTAAAAATAAAGGCAAGATATTGATATATAAATATGAATATTGTATGCGTTTATGAACAATATGTCTACACAACCTTTCGAGTGAGAAACACAGTTCTCGTCGAATACCATGTTCCAGAGCTCAGGCCCCATTACAGATCGCTAAGGACAACCTTTAGATAGTTGCCTTTTCATGGAACGGTAATCGGTTTGTAAAATAATGTTCGACAATGAAAATAGTTCTCCATAGCGCAGTAGACGTACCTATAGGTTTTTGCCGGTCTAATTCTTTGAAGGTCACTTGGCCACCAGACATCAACAAAGGCACACTGAATTTCTATAAATATCTCATATACATACTTGTACTTATGCCTACTTACTTACAATTTGTTTGTTACCATTGAATGTTCATGAACGATCAATCACTATTTCCAAGAAAACCGCATATATTGTTTACTTAATCACTTATAACAATTAATACACTCTCAATATTATTTAAAACACGCATTTATATAAACTAATTCTTGTGTTTTAATAATATTTATAGTTAATGTTATTCGACTTACTTGATAGTGGGCGGCAACCTTTTGTCTTCCGTATATTTGTAGTGTTTATATGAGGTCTTCCTTATATATCTCTACAGATTTCTTGAATTTTAAACCGCTTGATGATTTAGCACTTACACTAACCTAATTATTATCACTTTTTTTGTCTATCGCACTTATTAATGTCTTATATCAAACATCAAAGTTACAAACTTGAGGTTATGTTTATAAGACCGCGTGTACGCGTAATCAAAAATTCGTTTTTAACACTGGTTTCCAACTGTCAAACTTTTGTAAAAACACTTTGTTTAGGGTAATTTAAAACAAACTTAAATACTTTTCGTTTAAAAAAGTATTCATATAATTTATTTAATTTTTTTCCATAATTAATTTCTCACTTTTAATTACTTTTTTCACCTAAAGTAGCAGGAGCCGATCACACACATAGTAGATAGGAACCACTTGTGTTGCAAAGCAATATTAACGTCCTTGTAAACCAATACGTAGGTCTTCCTTTTTGTATTAAGTCCCATCTGTCTTGCCAGAGCTTATGCATATATGCATTCATCTCTTTGGCAATATATTTGGTATCGTCTCCAGACTTTTATCCTACAGCCGCATTAACTTTAAATCCTTGAAATTTGTCGCATTAATTTTAAATCATCAAAATTTGATTTTTTCAGTTCTAGCGTAATTTGTACTTGAGTAAGTGCATGAGTGATTTTTAAATCTAAAGGAATTGTCCCCAATATCACTTGCACCACTTCTGTAGATTCAGTTCTGCAACAACGCGTCATCGTCAATAACATAGTTCTTTACATGGAAGATCTGGAAGATTGATCCTGTAATACCATGCCGAAGCACAATACACAACTATTAGCATAAATGCCCCCTTGTATAGTGTCGGCATAGTTGCCGAGTTTAAGCTTCATTCCGTCCTTGTGACACGCGCAAGGTGTGTTACAAGTTTATCATTTGTTGTTACTGTATTTGTTTCGTAGCTTTGTAGCTTCAAGAAACTACAGATTTTATATATAGCAGGTCGAGAACGGCTTTCTAGGGTTTCTGTACTATTTGCACCGATAAGGATCACATTATCGTTGGCAAAACATATGTCTACACAACCTTTCGAGTGAGAAACACAGTTCTCGTCGAATACCATGTTATAGAGCTCAGGCCCCATTACAGATCGCTAAGGACAACCTTTAGATAGTTGCCTTTTCATGGAACGGTAATCGGTTTGTAAAATAATGTTCGACAATGAAAATAGTTTTCCATAGCGCAGTAGACGTACCTATAGGTTTTTGCCGGTCTAATTCTTTGAAGGTCACTTGGCCACCGGACATCAACAAAGGCACACTGAATTTCTATAAATATCTCATATACATACTTGTACTTATGCCTACTTACTTACCATTTGTTTGTTACCATTGAATGTTCATGAACGATCAATTACTATTTCCAAGAAAACCGCATATATTGTTCACTTAATCACTTATAACAATTAATACACTCTCATTATTATTTAAAACACGCATTTATATAAACTAATTCTTGTGTTTTAATATTATTTATAGTTAATGTTATTCGACTTACTTCATAGTGGGCGGCAACCTTTTGTCTTCCGTACATTTGAAGTGTTTATATGAGGTCTTCCTATATATCTCTACAGATTTCTTGAATTATAAACCACTTGATGTTTTAGCACTAACACTAACCTAATTATTATCACTTTTTTTGTCTATCGCACTTATTAATGTCTTATATCAAACATCAAAGTTACAAATTTGAGGTTATGTTTATAAGACCGCGTGTACGCGTAATGAAAAATTCGTTTTTAACACTGGTTTCCAACTGTCAAACATTTGTAAAAACACTTTGTTTAGGGTAAATTAACACAAATTTAAAACAAACTTAAATACTTTTCGTTTGAAAAAGTATTCATATAATTTATTTAATTTTTTTCCATAATTAATTTCTCACTTTTAATCACTTTTTTACCTAAAAGAGCAGGAGCCGATCACACACATAGTAGATAGGAACCACTTGTGTTGCAAAGCAATATTAACGTCCTTGTAAACCAATACGTAGGTCTTTCTTTTTGTATTAAGTCCCATCTGTCTTGCCAGAGCTTATGCATATATGCATTCATCTCTTTGGCAATATATTTGGTATCGTCTCCAGACTTTTATCCTACAGCCGCATTAACTTTAAATCCTCGAAATTTGTCGCATTAATTTTAAATCATCAAAATTTGATTTTTTCAGTTATAGCGTAATTTGTACTTGAGTAAGTGCATGAGTGATTTTTAAATCTAAAGAAATTGTCCCCAATATCACTTGCACCACTTCTGTAGATACAGTTCTGCAACAACGCGTCATCGTCAATAACATAGTTCTTTACATGGAAGATTTGGAAGATTGATCCTGTAATACCATGTTGAAGCACAATACACAACTATTAGCATCAATGCCCCCTTGTATAGTGTCGGCATAGTTGCCGAGTTTAAGCTTCATTCCGTCCTTGTGACACGCGCAAGGTGTGTTACAAGTTTATCATTCGTTGTTACTGTATTTGTTTCGTAGCTTTGTAGCTTCAAGAAACTACAGATTTTATATATCGCAGGTCGAGAACGGCTTTCTAGGGTTTCTGTACTATTTGCACCAATAAGGATCACATTATCGTTGGCAAAACATATGTCTACACAACCTTTCGAGTGAGAAACACAGTTCTCGTCGAATACCATGTTCCAGAGCTCAGGCCCCATTACAGATCGCTAAGGACAACCTTTAGATAGTTGCCTTTTCATGGAACGGTAATCGGTTTGTAAAATAATATTCGACAATGAAAATAGTTTTCCACAGCGCAGTAGACGTACCTATAGGTTTTTGCCGGTCTAATTCTTTAAAGGTCACTTGGCCACCGGACATCAACAAAGGCACACTGAATTTCTATAAATATCTCATATACATACTTGTACTTATGCCTACTTACTTACCATTTGTTTGTTACCATTAAATGTTCATGAACGATCAATCACTATTTCCAAGAAAACCGCATATATTGTTCACTTAATCACTTATAACAATTAATACACTCTCATTATTATTTAAAACACGCATTTATATAAACTAATTCTTGTGTTTTAATAATATTTATAGTTAATGTTATTCGACTTACTTGATAGTGGGCGGCAACCTTTTGTCTTCCGTATATTTGTAGTGTTTATATGAGGTCTTCCTTATATATCTCTACAGATTTCTTGAATTTTAAACCGCTTGATGATTTAGCACTTACACTAACCTAATTATTATCACTTTTTTTGTCTATCGCACTTATTAATGTCTTATATCAAACATCAAAGTTACAAACTTGAGGTTATGTTTATAAGACCGCGTGTACGCGTAATCAAAAATTCGTTTTTAACACTGGTTTCCAACTGTCAAACTTGTGTAAAAACACTTTGTTTAGGGTAATTTAAAACAAACTTAAATACTTTTCGTTTAAAAAAGTATTCAAATAATTTATTTAATTTTTTTCCATAATTAATTTCTCACTTTTAATCACTTTTTTCACCTAAAGTAGCAGGAGCCGATCACACACATAGTAGATAGGAACCACTTGTGTTGCAAAGCAATATTAACGTCCTTGTAAACCAATACGTAGGTCTTCCTTTTTGTAATAAGTCCCATCTGTCTTGCCAGAGCTTATGCATATATGCATTCATCTCTTTGGCAATATATTTGGTATCGTCTCCAGACTTTTATCCTACAGCCGCATTAACTTTAAATCCTCGAAATTTGTCGCATCAATTTTAAATCATCAAAATTTGATTTTTTCAGTTCTAGCGTAATTTGTACTTGAGTAAGTGCATGAGTGATTTTTAAATCTAAAGGAATTGTCCCCAATATCACTTGCACCACTTCTGTAGATACAGTTCTGCAACAACGCGTCATCGTCAATAACATAGTTCTTTGCATGAAAGATCTGGAAGATTGATCATGTAATACCATGCCGAAGCACAATACACAACTATTAGCATAAATGCTTCCTTGTATAGTGTTGGCATAGTTGCCTAATTTAAGCTTCATTGCGTCCTTGTGACACGCGCAAGGTGTGTTACAAGTTTATCATTCGTTGTTACTGTATTTTTTTCGTAGCTTTGTAGCTTCAAGAAACTACAGATTTTATATATAGCAGGTCGAGAACGGCTTTCTAGGGTTTCTGTACTATTTGCACCGATAAGGATCACATTATCGTTGGCAAAACATATGTCTACACAACCTTTCGAGTGAGAAACACAGTTCTCGTCGAATACCATGTTCCAGAGCTCAGGCCCCATTACAGATCGCTGAGGACAACCTTTAGATAGTTGCCTTTTCATGGAACGGTAATCGGTTTGTAAAATAATGTTCGACAATGAAAATAGTTCTCCATAGCGCAGTAGACGTACCTATAGGTTTTTGCCGGTCTAATTCTTTGAAGGTCACTTGGCCACCAGACATCAACAAAGGCACACTGAATTTCTATAAATATCTCATATACATACTTGTACTTATGCCTACTTACTTACAATTTGTTTGTTACCATTGAATGTTCATGAACGATCAATCACTATTTCCAAGAAAACCGCATATATTGTTCACTTAATCACTTATAACAATTAATACACTCTCATTATTATTTAAAACACGCATTTATATAAACTAATTCTTGTGTTTTAATATTATTTATAGTTAATGTTATTCGACTTACTTGATAGTGGGCGGCAACCTTTTGTCTTCCGTATATTTGTAGTGTTTATATGAGGTCTTCCTTATATATCTCTACAGATTTCTTGAATTTTAAACCACTTGATGTTTTAGCACTAACACTATCCTTATTATTATCACTTTTTTTGTCTATCGCACTTATTAATGTCTTATATTAAACATCAAAGTTACAAATTTGAGGTTATGTTTATAAGACCGCGTGTACGCGTAATAAAAAATTCGTTTTTAACACTGGTTTCCAACTGTCAAACTTTTGTAAAAACACTTTGTTTAGGGTAAAATAACACAAATTTAAAACAAACTTAAATACTTTTCGTTTGAAAAAGTATTCATATAATTTATTTAATTTTTTTTCATATATAATTTCTCACTTTTAATCACTTTTTTCACCTAAAGTAGCAGGAGCCGATCACACACATAGTAGATAGGAACCACTTGTGTTGCAAAGCAATATTAACGTCCTTGTAAACCAATACGTATGTCTTCCTTTTTGTATTAAGTCCCATCTGTCTTGCCAGAGCTTATGCATATATGCATTTATCTCTTTGGCAATATATTTGGTATCGTCTCCAGACTTTTATCCTACAGCCGCATTAACTTTAAATTTTCGAAATTTGTCGCATTAATTTTAAATCATCAAATTTGATTTTTGCAGTTCTAGCGTAATTTGTACTTGAGTAAGTGCATGAGTGATTTTTAAATCTAAAGGAATTGTCCCCAATATCACTTGCACCACTTCTGTAGATACAGTTCTGCAACAACGCGTCATCGTCAATAACATAGTTCTTTGCATGGAAGATCTGGAAGATTGATCCTGTAATACCATGCCGAAGCACAATACACAACTATTAGCATAAATGCCCCCATGTATAGTGTCGGCATAGTTGCCGAGTTTAAGCTTCATTCCGTCCTTGTGACACGCGCAAGGTGTGTTACAAGTTTATCATTCGTTGTAACTGTATTTGTTTCGTAGCTTTGTAGCTTCAAGAAACTACAGATTTTATATATAGCAGGTCGAGAACGGCTTTCTAGGGTTTCTGTACTATTTGCACCGATAAGGATCACATTATCGTTGGCAAAACATATGTCTACACAACCTTTTGAGTGAGAAACACAGTTCTCGTCGGTTTGGGGAGTTTGGACCTTATAGAGATCTATAGGCTGGCTAGGGCGTATCTGCGATCTGTCGGCGGTATCCAAGTTCTCGAACGGCAAATGTCGCTCAGTTCCTTTCAATAGCTTAGGGTGCGCACAATTTGTTATGAAGCCTTGGACCTTTTTGTTATTAACTAATTATTAGCAATTTTTTATTTATATCAAAAGACACAGCAAAATATCAGAACGTTTTTAGATTACATTTATTTTAAAACTACACTATTGAATTACATAAATTGATTAAATATTTTAATTGATTAAAATACTAGTTACGACACTAAGTAAATGTAACTCGCGGTTTTAGTTAGGTATAATAATATGTGTAATTATTATTTTTTGTATATGCACTAATATGTTAAAGCGTGCGTTACGTTCCAGGTTTGAGTTAATAAGAATGAATCGGAAACATTTATGTAGTGTGGACCCTAAAGAAGTGACTCATATAAACAAAGGATGTTTA
The DNA here is from genome assembly GCA_963678705.1 of Panorpa germanica. Lineage (NCBI taxonomy): Eukaryota > Metazoa > Arthropoda > Insecta > Mecoptera > Panorpidae > Panorpa > Panorpa germanica. Next base: position 43,026 of record CAVMBN010000171.1, read on the forward strand.
CATAAGAAATAGTATCGTTTGCCCAAAGCGAGAAGTATATATGTGTGTATAAAATTAAATAGGCATAAAATATAAATGAATTAAAACATAGAAATCTTAAAACTAACATTAATTAAAAATAAAGGCAAGATATTGATATATAAATATGAATATTGTATGCGTTTATGAACAATATGTCTACACAACCTTTCGAGTGAGAAACACAGTTCTCGTCGAATACCATGTTCCAGAGCTCAGGCCCCATTACAGATCGCTAAGGACAACCTTTAGATAGTTGCCTTTTCATGGAACGGTAATCGGTTTGTAAAATAATGTTCGACAATGAAAATAGTTCTCCATAGCGCAGTAGACGTACCTATAGGTTTTTGCCGGTCTAATTCTTTGAAGGTCACTTGGCCACCAGACATCAACAAAGGCACACTGAATTTCTATAAATATCTCATATACATACTTGTACTTATGCCTACTTACTTACAATTTGTTTGTTACCATTGAATGTTCATGAACGATCAATCACTATTTCCAAGAAAACCGCATATATTGTTTACTTAATCACTTATAACAATTAATACACTCTCAATATTATTTAAAACACGCATTTATATAAACTAATTCTTGTGTTTTAATAATATTTATAGTTAATGTTATTCGACTTACTTGATAGTGGGCGGCAACCTTTTGTCTTCCGTATATTTGTAGTGTTTATATGAGGTCTTCCTTATATATCTCTACAGATTTCTTGAATTTTAAACCGCTTGATGATTTAGCACTTACACTAACCTAATTATTATCACTTTTTTTGTCTATCGCACTTATTAATGTCTTATATCAAACATCAAAGTTACAAACTTGAGGTTATGTTTATAAGACCGCGTGTACGCGTAATCAAAAATTCGTTTTTAACACTGGTTTCCAACTGTCAAACTTTTGTAAAAACACTTTGTTTAGGGTAATTTAAACAAACTTAAATACTTTTCGTTTAAAAAAGTATTCATATAATTTATTTAATTTTTTTCCATAATTAATTTCTCACTTTTAATTACTTTTTTCACCTAAAGTAGCAGGAGCCGATCACACACATAGTAGATAGGAACCACTTGTGTTGCAAAGCAATATTAACGTCCTTGTAAACCAATACGTAGGTCTTCCTTTTTGTATTAAGTCCCATCTGTCTTGCCAGAGCTTATGCATATATGCATTCATCTCTTTGGCAATATATTTGGTATCGTCTCCAGACTTTTATCCTACAGCCGCATTAACTTTAAATCCTCGAAATTTGTCGCATCAATTTTAAATCATCAAAATTTGATTTTTTCAGTTCTAGCGTAATTTGAACTTGAGTAAGTGCATGAGTGATTTTTAAATCTAAAGGAATTGTCCCCAATATCACTTGCACCACTTCTGTAGATACAGTTCTGCAACAACGCGTCATCGTCAATAACATAGTTCTTTGCATGGAAGATCTGGAAGATTGATCATGTAATAATATGCCGAAGCACAATACACAACTATTAGCATAAATGCTTCCTTGTATAGTGTTGGCATAGTTGCCTAATTTAAGCTTCATTGCGTCCTTGTGACACGCGCAAGGTGTGTTACAAGTTTATCATTCGTTGTTACTGTATTTGTTTCGTAGCTTTGTAGCTTCAAGAAACTACAGATTTTATATATAGCAGGTCGAGAACGGCTTTCTAGGGTTTCTGTACTATTTGCACCGATAAGGATCACATTATCGTTGGCAAAACATATGTCTACACAACCTTTCGAGTGAGAAACACAGTTCTCGTCGAATACCATGTTCCAGAGCTCAGGCCCCATTACAGATCGCTGAGGACAACCTTTAGATAGTTGCCTTTTCATGGAACGGTAATCGGTTTGTAAAATAATGTTCGACAATGAAAATAGTTCTCCATAGCGCAGTAGACGTACCTATAGGTTTTTGCCGGTCTAATTCTTTGAAGGTCACTTGGCCACCAGACATCAACAAAGGCACACTGAATTTCTATAAATATCTCATATACATACTTGTACTTATGCCTACTTACTTACAATTTGTTTGTTACCATTGAATGTTCATGAACGATCAATCACTATTTCCAAGAAAACCGCATATATTGTTCACTTAATCACTTATAACAATTAATACACTCTCATTATTATTTAAAACACGCATTTATATAAACTAATTCTTGTGTTTTAATATTATTTATAGTTAATGTTATTCGACTTACTTGATAGTGGGCGGCAACCTTTTGTCTTCCGTATATTTGTAGTGTTTATATGAGGTCTTCCTTATATATCTCTACAGATTTCTTGAATTTTAAACCACTTGATGTTTTAGCACTAACACTATCCTTATTATTATCACTTTTTTTGTCTATCGCACTTATTAATGTCTTATATTAAACATCAAAGTTACAAATTTGAGGTTATGTTTATAAGACCGCGTGTACGCGTAATAAAAAATTCGTTTTTAACACTGGTTTCCAACTGTCAAACTTTTGTAAAAACACTTTGTTTAGGGTAAAATAACACAAATTTAAAACAAACTTAAATACTTTTCGTTTGAAAAAGTATTCATATAATTTATTTAATTTTTTTTCATATATAATTTCTCACTTTTAATCACTTTTTTCACCTAAAGTAGCAGGAGCCGATCACACACATAGTAGATAGGAACCACTTGTGTTGCAAAGCAATATTAACGTCCTTGTAAACCAATACGTATGTCTTCCTTTTTGTATTAAGTCCCATCTGTCTTGCCAGAGCTTATGCATATATGCATTTATCTCTTTGGCAATATATTTGGTATCGTCTCCAGACTTTTATCCTACAGCCGCATTAACTTTAAATCTTCGAAATTTGTCGCATTAATTTTAAATCATCAAAATTTGATTTTTTCAGTTCTAGCGTAATTTGTACTTGAGTAAGTGCATGAGTGATTTTTAAATCTAAAGGAATTGTCCCCAATATCACTTGCACCACTTCTGTAGATACAGTTCTGCAACAACGCGTCATCGTCAATAACATAGTTCTTTGCATGGAAGATCTGGAAGATTGATCCTGTAATACCATGCCGAAGCACAATACACAACTATTAGCATAAATGCCCCCATGTATAGTGTCGGCATAGTTGCCGAGTTTAAGCTTCATTCCGTCCTTGTGACACGCGCAAGGTGTGTTACAAGTTTATCATTCGTTGTAACTGTATTTGTTTCGTAGCTTTGTAGCTTCAAGAAACTACAGATTTTATATATAGCAGGTCGAGAACGGCTTTCTAGGGTTTCTGTACTATTTGCACCGATAAGGATCACATTATCGTTGGCAAAACATATGTCTACACAACCTTTTGAGTGAGAAACACAGTTCTCGTCGGTTTGGGGAGTTTGGACCTTATAGAGATCTATAGGCTGGCTAGGGCGTATCTGCGATCTGTCGGCGGTATCCAAGTTCTCGAACGGCAAATGTCGCTCAGTTCCTTTCAATAGCTTAGGGTGCGCACAATTTGTTATGAAGCCTTGGACCTTTTTGTTATTAACTAATTATTAGCAATTTTTTATTTATATCAAAAGACACAGCAAAACATCAGAACGTTTTTAGATTACATTTATTTTAAAACTACACTATTGAATTACATAAATTGATTAAATATTTTAATTGATTAAAATACTAGTTACGACACTAAGTAAATGTAACTCACGGTTTTAGTTAGGTATAATAATATGTGTAATTATTATTTTTTGTATATGCACTAATATGTTAAAGCGTGCGTTACGTTCCAGGTTTGAGTTAATAAGAATGAATCGGAAACATTTACGTAGTGTGGACCCTAAAGAAGTGACTCATATAAACAAAGGATGTTTACATAAGAAATAGTATCGTTTGCCCAAAGCGAGAAGTATATATGTGTGTATAAAATTAAATAGGCATAAAATATAAATGAATTAAAACATAGAAATCTTAAAACTAACATTAATTAAAAATAAAGGCAAGATATTGATATATAAATATGAATATTGTATGCGTTTATGAACAATATGTCTACACAACCTTTCGAGTGAGAAACACAGTTCTCGTCGAATACCATGTTCCAGAGCTCAGGCCCCATTACAGATCGCTAAGGACAACCTTTAGATAGTTGCCTTTTCATGGAACGGTAATCGGTTTGTAAAATAATGTTCGACAATGAAAATAGTTCTCCATAGCGCAGTAGACGTACCTATAGGTTTTTGCCGGTCTAATTCTTTGAAGGTCACTTGGCCACCAGACATCAACAAAGGCACACTGAATTTCTATAAATATCTCATATACATACTTGTACTTATGCCTACTTACTTACAATTTGTTTGTTACCATTGAATGTTCATGAACGATCAATCACTATTTCCAAGAAAACCGCATATATTGTTCACTTAATCACTTATAACAATTAATACACTCTCATTATTATTTAAAACACGCATTTATATAAACTAATTATTGTGTTTTAATAATATTTATAGTTAATGTTATTCGACTTACTTGATAGTGGGCGGCAACCTTTTGTCTTCCGTATATTTGTAGTGTTTATATGAGGTCTTCCTTATATATCTCTACAGATTTCTTGAATTTTAAACCGCTTGATGATTTAGCACTTACACTAACCTAATTATTATCACTTTTTTTGTCTATCGCACTTATTAATGTCTTATATCAAACATCAAAGTTACAAACTTGAGGTTATGTTTATAAGACCGCGTGTACGCGTAATCAAAAATTCGTTTTTAACACTGGTTTCCAACTGTCAAACTTTTGTAAAAACACTTTGTTTAGGGTAATTTAAAACAAACTTAAATACTTTTCGTTAAAAAAGTATTCATATAATTTATTTAATTTTTTTCCATAATTAATTTCTCACTTTTAATCACTTTTTTCACCTAAAGTAGCAGGAGCCGATCACACACATAGTAGATAGGAACCACTTGTGTTGCAAAGCAATATTAACGTCCTTGTAAACCAATACGTAGGTCTTCCTTTTTGTATTAAGTCCCATCTGTCTTGCCAGAGCTTATGCATATATGCATTCATCTCTTTGGCAATATATTTGGTATCGTCTCCAGACTTTTATCCTACAGCCGCATTAACTTTAAATCCTCGAAATTTGTCGCATCAATTTTAAATCATCAAAATTTGATTTTTTCAGTTCTAGCGTAATTTGTACTTGAGTAAGTGCATGAGTGATTTTTAAATCTAAAGGAATTGTCCCCAATATCACTTGCACCACTTCTGTAGATACAGTTCTGCAACAACGCGTCATCGTCAATAACATAGTTCTTTGCATGGAAGATCTGGAAGATTGATCATGTAATACCATGCCGAAGCACAATACACAACTATTAGCATAAATGCTTCCTTGTATAGTGTTGGCATAGTTGCCTAATTTAAGCTTCATTGCGTCCTTGTGACACGCGCAAGGTGTGTTACAAGTTTATCATTCGTTGTTACTGTATTTGTTTCGTAGCTTTGTAGCTTCAAGAAACTACAGATTTATATATAGCAGGTCGAGAACGGCTTTCTAGGGTTTCTGTACTATTTGCACCGATAAGGATCACATTATCGTTGGCAAAACATATGTCTACACAACCTTTCGAGTGAGAAACACAGTTCTCGTCGAATACCATGTTCCAGAGCTTAGGCCCCATTACAGATCGCTGAGGACAACCTTTAGATAGTTGCCTTTTCATGGAACGGTAATCGGTTTGTAAAATAATGTTCGACAATGAAAATAGTTCTCCATAGCGCAGTAGACGTACCTATAGGTTTTGCCGGTCTAATTCTTTGAAGGTCACTTGGCCACCAGACATCAACAAAGGCACACTGAATTTCTATAAATATCTCATATACATACTTGTACTTATGCCTACTTACTTACAATTTATTTGTTACCATTGAATGTTCATGAACGATCAATCACTATTTCCAAGAAAACCGCATATATTGTTCACTTAATCACTTATAACAATTAATACACTCTCATTATTATTTAAAACACGCATTTATATAAACTAATTCTTGTGTTTTAATATTATTTATAGTTAATGTTATTCGACTTACTTGATAGTGGGCGGCGGCAACCTTTTGTCTTCCGTATATTTGTAGTGTTTATATGAGGTCTTCCTTATATATCTCTACAGATTTCTTGAATTTTAAACCACTTGATGTTTTAGCACTAACACTATCCTTATTATTATCACTTTTTTTGTCTATCGCACTTATTAATGTCTTATATCAAACATCAAAGTTACAAATTTGAGGTTATGTTTATAAGACCGCGTGTACGCGTAATGAAAAATTCGTTTTTAACACTGGTTTCCAACTGTCAAACTTTTGTAAAAACACTTTGTTTAGGGTAAAATAACACAAATTTAAAACAAACTTAAATACTTTTCGTTTGAAAAAGTATTCATATAATTTATTTAATTTTTTTTCATATTTAATTTCTCACTTTTAATCACTTTTTTCACCTAAAGTAGCAGGAGCCGATCACACACATAGTAGATAGGAACCACTTGTGTTGCAAAGCAATATTAACGTCCTTGTAAACCAATACGTATGTCTTCCTTTTTGTATTAAGTCTTATCTGTCTTGCCAGAGCTTATGCATATATGCATTCATCTCTTTGGCAATATATTTGGTATCGTCTCCAGACTTTTATCCTACAGCCGCATTAACTTTAAATCCTCGAAATTTGTCGCATTAATTTTAAATCATCAAAATTTGATTTTTTCAGTTCTAGCGTAATTTGTACTTGAGTAAGTGCATGAGTGATTTTTAAATCTAAAGGAATTGTCCCCAATATCACTTGCACCACTTCTGTAGATACAGTTCTGCAACAACGCCTCATCGTCAATAACATAGTTCTTTGCATGGAAGATCTGGAAGATTGATCCTGTAATACCATGCCGAAGCACAATACACAACTATTAGCATAAATGCCCTTATGTATAGTGTCGGCATAGTTGCCGAGTTTAAGCTTCATTCCGTCCTTGTGACACGCGCAAGGTGTGTTACAAGTTTATCATTCGTTGTAACTGTATTTGTTTCGTAGCTTTGTAGCTTCAAGAAACTACAGATTTTATATATAGCAGGTCGAGAACGGCTTTCTAGGGTTTCTGTACTATTTGCACCGATAAGGATCACATTATCGTTGGCAAAACATATGTCTACACAACCTTTTGAGTGAGAAACACAGTTCTCGTCGGTTTGGGGAGTTTGGACCTTATAGAGATCTATAGGCTGGCTAGGGCGTATCTGCGATCTGTCGGCGGTATCCAAGTTCTCGAACGGCAAATGTCGCTCAGTTCCTTTCAATAGCTTAGGGTGCGCACAATTTGTTATGAAGCCTTGGACCTTTTTGTTATTAACTAATTATTAGCAATTTTTTATTTATATCAAAAGACACAGCAAAACATCAGAACGTTTTTAGATTACATTTATTTTAAAACTACACTATTGAATTACATAAATTGATTAAATATTTTAATTGATTAAAATACTAGTTACGACACTAAGTAAATGTAACTCGCGGTTTTAGTTAGGTATAATAATATGTGTAATTATTATTTTTTGTATATGCACTAATATGTTAAAGCGTGCGTTACGTTCCAGGTTTGAGTTAATAAGAATGAATCGGAAACATTTACGTAGTGTGGACCCTAAAGAAGTGACTCATATAAACAAAGGATGTTTACATAAGAAATAGTATCGTTTGCCCAAAGCGAGAAGTATATATGTGTGTATAAAAACAAATAGGCATAAAATATAAATGAATTAAAACATAGAAATCTTTAAACTAACATTAATTAAAAATAAAGGCTAGATATTGATATATAAATATGAATATTGTATGCGTTTATGAACATTCTCCCGGGCGTTGAAATTGGGATATGTTATCAAAGTTTCAATTAATGTTCGATTGGTAATGGAGCAATATGTCGCACTAGACGTTTTAATTCGCCTTTGATTGTTTTTATAGTGGCTAGACGAGCCGTTAAATCATCACTGACACTCACTTTCACAATGCGACCTAACATCCAGTGGGATGGAGGTAGATTATGTTCTTTGATTAAAACCAAACTTCCGGGCTGCGGTACAACACCTGTAGAAGTTTTCCATTTTGAAAGTTGATTGCTGTGTCCAAGATAATCATTCGACCAGCGTTTCCAGAAGTTTTGAATGCAGTCCTGAAGTTGTGTGAAGCGCTGCATTGTGCTAAGATTGATTGGAGCGTCCTCCGCAGGAGCGATGCTAGTAAGCTGCCGTCCTATTAGCAGGTGTCCAGGTGTGTAGGGAACTAGGTCGTTAGGATCATTGGAGGCGGGGTAAAGAGGGCGAGAATTGAGTATTGCCTCTATTTGGGTTAGCAATGTGTAAGTGTCTTTGAAAGGAAAGTGATTATTTTGTATGACGCGTTTATGATGTGCTTTTGTGGACTTGATGTTACTCTCCCACAAACCTCCCCAACTAGGCGAGTATGGTGGAATGAACTTCCATGTGATGGTTAAATCAGAAGCCACAGTTTCAATTGTTTTTGCATAATTTCCATCCGATAAAAATTTACCTAAGGCCCGGCTGGCTCCAACAAAGTTGGTGCCGTTATCAGAATAAATGATATTAGGTTTGCCTCTGCGCGATATCAATCGATTCAGAGCAGCTAAAAAGCACTGAGTCGTAAGTTTAGTAACCAATTCT